>JAMYHX010000220.1:0-65412 GCA_025529335.1 Rhizopus sp. PT2906 | reverse complement strand
ACGTATATGTAGCAAATTAGGCTCAAGCTAAAATTAGATAACAATTGTATCGTAAAATATAAAATTACTGTATAATCCAAAAAGAAAGAGGTTGTATATAACTTAATGTTTGTCATAAATTGCTGCCCGTTTATGACTGACATTAAAATAAATCGCTGCAATCAGTATGCGTAGAGTGAATTCATGCAATATAATGTTATGTACACATTTCCAATGATTCAAATATAAGTAGAATATAAATCATTACTTCTCTAAATATCATCCTTCTCAAGCTAAAAGCAATGTTATAACCCACATCATGAAATGAGCAATAATACCAATGTCAGGAACGAATAAAAAGCTTTCTTTATGAACTCAGGAACCGTTAGTCGATCAAATTCCCAGTAAATTATAATCCTCATTCGGAACAATGGCTCATTGACCATTCTATAGCAGCTTCAAATTATGGATTATTAAGTTATTTGCATGTTTCTTCTGTCTTTATTTCAGAATAAAGATTAGCCACAAAGGGTACTTTTTTTGTCCTGTTGTAAGTTATCCTTTACCATTACGTAACAAACTTGGGCGTCCCGCTTTATTTAGTTGCGAGTATCATAGAATGGTGACCTTCTGTATCTGATTTTATATGATTTCATTGAATGACAATAATACAGCTGTTCAATATAAGTTCCTTTTTTGCCATATAGAAAATGTAATATCCTGTTGTCTTTTATGGATGCAGGCAGAGCGTCATGATAAACATTTGCTTACCAGCACTATTTTATCCTTTTTGGTTAATCCAAGCTGCTGATCTCTTCTTGTTACTAATCAGAGAAATAATGAGTATTGCTTCTTATATATACTTTTCCTTAGGTTCAATTCAGAATCAGTATTAAGGAATAAATTGTACAATACCTATGTCCATTAGTGACGTCTCTAATTATAAACGACAATATGATGTAAAGACAAATAGGCTAACTAACGCAAAAGGCACTGAAAATATTATTTTGTAAAGATGTTCCCGTTAGACTAAACTCTTTTGTCAACGTTCACATGTCACGTGAAATATGTACTGAGGGGAAACTTAATCTTGATTTGCGCCACATACAGACTCACTGCAGCTAAGAACCAAATCGAGTGGCTACATTTTAAGACTGTTAAGGTTTGCCCCCCTATTACTTCCTTTTTTCCTATAATAGGTATTTACATGCTTAAAGTGAAATCTTTGGTAATATTTAAAAATTTTGCAAGTAGTGGAATAGATTATGCAACCTATTCAGCTATCTTCTCTTTAAAAATAAACTGTGCTGCACACCTATTTCACGATGTCTATGCATGCTAACACATTGTTTAATAAGCCAACTGACCCAAGCTACTATGCTCCATATCAACATCTCCCCCTTGATAACATTTAAAATCTCATTTTGTGGAAGTATGGCTCAGAGGATAAATATAGTGCATACTTTCCGCATGGGTACAGAAATCCATTTATTGTGAAGAATGCTTTATGTACAAGATAGAACTGTTCCCCGGAAGGAATCAATAGATGCAGGAAATGGATGGTTTGATTATACAACTGACGCTATTAAAAGGCAAGAAAGTTAAATAACTAAAAAAAATGTGTAGCATCATTCTTAATATTGTAATATAAGACATCAGTGCCGTAATGGATGGGTATTACAAGCTCTGTTATTACTATCGTAGGCCGTATTAAACATGTAGAAGTTCGGTTTTGTGCGTACACTAATGACTGTTCTCTTTATAAATATAATACAGCAGTGATAATAACAATAACAATAATAATAGTAGAATAATAACTATGATAATAATAGTAATAATGATAATGATATAGTAATAAAAAAGATAAAAGGCTAGTATACGCAAATGCATCAATGGGTGAGTGTGTATATGTGTTGTGGCGTGTGAGTGTGTATGTGTTTGTTTGTAGCTGCTTACAAGTCATAACTTTACATTACGGTAATTTTGTGTTACATTCAGTGCTCTTCCTAAAGAAAAAATCTGGTGTTGAAAGGGTTCGTTTGATAGTCTTTTTATTTGGTCGATACATTGAAATTCTGTGTCTAATGGTTTGAGATAATGTCTTTGTTCGGTGGCCATACCGAGGATTACGATAAGATTGACCTGACTTTGCTATTAACAAGTGCTCAAACTGGGGGAAGGTGGCAACAGGGTCGAGTGTACTGTTGAATATGTCAGACTGTAGTAGGTTACGAGACTCTTCAAATTCTAGGTCCTTTTCATTAATCCCTATATCCTTTTCTCGTACTGATACTTGTGGAGTAACTGAACTTTGAATGTCTTGCTCACCTTCTTCCCTTTTAACTTCCTCTTGTTCTACTGGCTCTGTTGATGCTGCCGGTTCTTCTGGTTTTGCTGCTGCCACTTCATTTTTAGACTTTTGTCTTGTATGAAATAAAGAAGCAATGTATTTCTTTAATGTCATGTTTAAAATAAAGAAAAGAAAAAAAAAAAGCGCTGCTCATGTGTTTACGCTAAAAGTTCTATACTATACAAGTGTTATTTTTTCTTGGCGGTAATTTAAATTCATAGCATTTGATTGGCTAATTTATTTTGACTTGTCACTAAGTTACTGTTTGCACAGGATGACAATCTAAAACGAGACAATAACCAGAAAAGGGATCTTTCTATACTTATTGTTTCGTATTTTCACCAAAATGTCTACAAGCATTCTCCCTAAACAAGATTGCTCTTGACATTTTTTCTTGAAAAACAAAAAACGAGCTTGTATCTTTTATATCCTCCCTATGACCAGTAAAATAAGTTCAAGGGGTTGAAATATCAATCTGTTTGTGGTTCATTTACAGAATTTGAAGGCGATTGTTCTCTGAGTCACGCTTTACTTTTCCATATATATTAACAAAAATAAGTAAATATCTTCTTTTTCATATCTTTCTATGTAGGTATCTTGCCTTGATAGGATCGAACTAGCATGCCCTCCACAGAACGTAAGGTTTTATAGAATCTATCATCTGGCTATGTTTGACCTATTACTTGAAAAATGAGCATTTCAGATCATTGCTTGTAACACTTTTACATATAGTAACTTTTTGGGCAATGTTTTTGATCCCTTCTTTGTAACGGTTATAAAGATCGTATTGTTTGATTGCTGCCGTTTAGTATTGCATTTGGGTGTATAGATCATTCCATGATTTCTGGATTATATTAATTTGTTAGTTTTCAGAATAATAGAGTTTTTATATCTTAGTACCTGAGCGATGAAAGGTAACCACTATTCTGGCCTTCATCCAAAAAGTTCTTTGTCGTACTTACTCTATAAATACTTGATTATATGAGATTAGTTCAAATCTATTGTCTAAGAATGAATTATACAGAGAAAATGACTGTAATGCATGCTATTAACATATAACGCGACATGTTCAATTCTTATTGATCTAAATCAAATCTGTTCCTTAATAATCCTGTCTTCATAATGAGCTCTCTCTTTCATTTTGATCTTAATAAAGAGGTTATATAAAGGCTCACTTGTGGTTTACAATTGTTCTGAGCAACACTTCATTATTCCATAGTTGCTAGATGTTATTTCAACTTCTTTTTCTTCAGACATAATAAAACGATTGTCATTGCTAATTGAAACAGTGAGATATCTTCAATTGTTTTGTACGCGCTCTTCTTCTTTCAAGAGCAATTTCTTGCATTAGGGTGGTTTGATTTCCTTTATTAACCGATGGAGATATGAGTGTGTATGGATAAGCCATACCTTTTTAAACTTGCTTTGAATAATTCGTGCTTGATACCGTCAGGTTTAAAAAAACATCAACAAGTCGATGAAACATTTTAATGCATCTTTGACAGACTTTGACTATAAGTTACAGTTAGAAATAGTAATGTTGCCTAAAAGGTGGCCTTGCATGTGGTTATAGTCTTTCTAGTCGCGCTTTATTCTCATAAAAACAATAAAAAAACGTATTCTCACCCTTTACGTCTTTCTAGGCATACTTCTTGGATGAGGGAGCTAGGGTAACTTGAGCGGGAACTATAAAGGCCTTCGATACTAGTGCTGGGTAACTGCCACACCTTCTGTCATCTTTTCGGCAATATTGCTATTTGAATCGTACCTACCACAATTGCCGTTGCTTCCAATTCGATGTCAGATGCGGTTATGTTCTTGGTAACGTTTACGAGGACCAAGAACATAATCGTAGCGTCCCTGGTCTGTTGATTTCCTGGATTGTAATAGTAGTCTTCAAAAGTTGAGTTGTTTAAATTCCGGTTAGCATGTAATCTAATGTTTACAATACAAACAGACTGATGTTTCAACTCCTTGAACTTATTTTATTGGTTATAGGGAGTATATAAAAGACACAGACAAGAAAAAATGTCAAGAGCAATCTTGTTTAGGGAGAATACATGTAGGCATTTTGGTGTAAATACGAAACAATAAGTATAGAATGCTCCCTTTTCTGATTGCATCTGAATGTAGCTTCCTTTTATAGAAATGTATTATTCCAACTGTAAATAACGCGTTCTTTGAAAGTTTAGATAAATTGCTTTATATTCCCAAGGGTTGAATTGCAGTCAATCAGATACAAAATTATAGAATCAGCTTCTAGTATCATTGGTCATTTGTGTATGTAGATACTGTTTATTGCAGCAGGTACTTTTACTAAATAAGAATTGGTCTTCATTCTCTTTACCTCCTTTTGTGTTTAATACAGCAAGCGCAGAATAGATAATACATGTATGCATATTTGATACCAAGTCAAGAAATTTGCCTCTAATGTAAATGATCACAGGGTACAAAAGCTTCCTTTGGCTTTCCTGCATGTTATTGAAAAAGACGATAACTATACATACTTTATCACTTTCCTTTTCTAGGCAGGTATTTTATTGTAATATACACAAATATATATTTTTCTAACTAAACTATTCCATTCACATTCTTTAACGCAATTCACTTGCTAAAAGAGCAGGATTTTCAATCAAGTTTTTCCAGTAGTTACCAAATCGGGCAATGGTTGCTCCATCAATAACACGATGATCTGCCGACCAGCTAATAGGCAGGATTTGCTTAGCTACAACATTATCGTGTTCATCAAAGCGAGGCAATTTTTGCATTCTTCCTAATGCGACAATAGCCAGTTCAGAAGAGACGACCACAGGATTGGCATAAGTGCCACCAATTACACCAATGTTGGAAATCGTGATGGTGGTTCCTTTCAGGTCGGACATGGGCAAGGAATTAGACTTGGCCAGCTCCTGTAATCGATGAATTTCAGAGGCAATTTCGAAAACAGTCTTTGATTGAACATCCTTGACATTTGGAACTATAAGACCCTGTGGTGTATCCATAGCAATACCAATGTTGTGCGAGTTTCGGTAGACGAGCCTGATAGAGTTAAGATCATTAATGTCTCCTTCTAGCTTGGCGTTCATGATAGGGTAGTGTGACAAGGCAATAGAGAGACATTTTACAAAGATAGGGAGGTAAGTTATCTTCTTGAAGGGATACAGATGAGGATGAGCTGCAATATGTTGATTAAGTGCTGCGCGGTATTTGGTAGTAGCATCTAGCTCAATGTCATCCTTATAGCCAAGTTGTGGAATACTGAGAGATTGCGTCATGGACTTGAACATGGCTTTCTGGATCATACTGAGAGGTTCGGTACGATCTTGCGTAGAAAGGGTAGATGCCTGCTTTGACACGACAGCTACATCTATATCACAAGTTAGGCTTTATGAAACTTTCTCTTATGATGTATTTATACCTTTTGCTTGCTGTTTACCAGCGGCATAAGCCAATACATCCTCTTTTAATACTCTACCGTCCTTTCCGGTTCCAGTAACTTTGGTAAGATCTATATTTTTTTCCTTTGCCAAATGTCTGACAGCAGGTGTTGCAAGTACAGAGCCATCGTTTGACCTGTCTACACCTTGATTGAATGTAGCGTTTGCAACTGGTGGCTGCTGCTTTACTTCATCGGATGCCTTTGTCTCGCTCGCTTGGTTCTTACCATCGCCATCATCTTCATCATCAGATGTCTCTATATCGACTAGAGGATGACCTACTTTGGCAATATCATGAACATCATAATGCAACTTGAGAACCTTTCCAGCGAACCGTGATGAAATTTCCACTGAGGCTTTATCTGATTGAACTTCACATATCTTATCAAATTCATTCACTTCTGAACCTGGCTCTACAAACCTAATATGTATATATCAGTTAATATTTCGTTACACATACACATATATACACGCGTATGGTGTATGCTCACAATCATTTACCATTGGATCACTTCACATTCTGTTATGCCTTCTCCAATATCAGCCAATAAAAATGGTTTGACTGCTTCTTGGATACGTGATGCATGGAAGAATCGAGTATTGAATCGATATACTGACTGCTGATTACTCATTAAAACAAGAATAAAGAGTGAAGCTATACAACTTACCGTGGGAACTACAAGACGATGTCTTTGAGTCAAGGGGTTCCTAATAACGGAGGAAATAGACTTGATTGATCGAAGGTACATCCGATGAATAAAAGAGAAAGACGATGATGAATGTAGACAGAAAGAGATGAAAGAAAGAAAATATGAAAGTGGGAAAATGATGGTGTCTTATTTACTCGTCCGTGGGAAACTTGGTGATATGTCTCCATAAAGTATACAGAGCGAAAAAAAGGGAACAAGAACTCCGAAAGGTTTCTTTGAATAGTGTGACTTTTTTGGTTGGCTTTTTGGGCCTCTATTTCTTTCTTCTAAACATATACACGCACACAATATAATGAGTTTATTTCAAACAGCACCTGTAAGAAGGTATTTAGTAGAATTCAATGCAGGCAAATGTATTATAGAAGGTAACTTGATCAAGCCAGATCTAAGGAAAGGGTAAGGACAAATACGACCAATTATATAATGATGTTCTAAACTTTATTATTAGAACGATCTACATGGACCAGGTATTACAAAGACTATGGTATATTCATAAATATATATATATATATTAACCTTAATTACGTACAGTCTGACGATCAACTACTGCATTTCTATTGGAAAGAACGTAACTCACATGCTGAACCTGAAGACGTAACGTGTTTTTATATATATATGTACACGTCATCTAAACAAATTGTAGGATATCATCATTTTTCCTTCTGAAGCCAAATTTGTCAAAGTATCTCAATGCACAACAGGTCGTGTGTATATGTTAAAGTTCAACAGTTCTCGTGAAAAGCACTTTTATTGGATGCAAGACAAGAGTGAAGAGAAAGACGATGAGAATGCCAACAGTGTGAATGAATTTATTGAGAGTCCAGAGAGCATGTCGACTGATTTAGATGACTCTGCCTCTCACGCAGAGATTATGCGTCTGTTAAGTGGCGCTGAAAGTCAAGGTAGCCCAATAAACAAACAGCAGGACAACAGAACAATAACAGCTTCCTTTTATTAGATGCTAATATCACAGAGGAAAATATCTTGGAATTTCTCAATAATATCAGCAGGTAAAAGACATAGAGGGAAAGCATGTTTGGGTAGTGTATTTATTGGCATATATATATAGAAGCAGACAAAGATCAAGAAACGAACCACGAGTAAGAGGCACATCTGCATTAAGAGAAGAGGTATCGCGTCCTGTTACTGAACAACAACAACAGGAACAAGAGCAGGAGCACGAGCCAGAACGCGAACCAGAACCAACAGTCGCTGCATCCACTTCTGTAGATACACCTACTGTCACTACTGCTGCCACTGCCACTGCCACCACCACCACCACTACTACTACTACAGATTCTGCTGCTACGGCTAATAATGCAAGTACTGGAAACAATCCTGATTATGCACAACTTGCTCAAATGCTTGCAAGCATGAGCGGGGAACGAGGTAAATAAAGACAGACAAAAAATAATGATAAGGACCTAACTGATCGTCATTAGGATCAGCACCATCACTTGCATTGACAGATATACTTAATAGTCAGACACTGACACCCCTGCTAAATGACCCTGAAGTGTGTGAATCATTGGTACCTTATTTACCTGAAGAATCTGAAAAGACAGCCGAAGAGGTCAGACAGGTAGTCAGAAGCCCTCAATTCAGCCAGGCTGTTCAAAGCCTGACGGTGGCTCTTCAAACAGGACAATTGGGGCCATTACTCTCTCAGTTGGGCTTAGATCCCTCTGCAGGATACAGTGTCGAGTTATTTTTGAATGCGATTGAAAAACAAGCACAAGAGAAGAACAGTAATGCGATGGAAGAGGATTAAAGTAAAGTAATAATTTTTATTGAGGATTGTAAAGGCTGAACCTACTAATCAGATCCGGCGCTTCCTCTAGCACAATCATCTTTCCTTGTATCATGTGTGTCGTAATATGACAATGAACTGCCCAAAATCCAGGATTGTCCTGAATAATAAAACACAATATTAGAGCCAATTATAAATGTTGTGAATATTTGTCTTTACCGCTTTGATTCTAACTTTAGTCCAACCACAGCCTTCTGATCCATCGTTAGAAAAGTAAGGGTATGCTACCGATGTGTCTTTGTATAATGGATGTTCGAAGTTTCTGATATGCTTATGAAGTGTATGGTTATAGTCACCAGGCCCAGAAGCAATCACGTAATGAGAATGGCCGTGTGTGTGCCAAGGGTGTAGTAGACAGCCGCCATCTCTGTTTTTACTGTTTTGAAATACCAAATCTACTGTTTCATTATATGCAATACGGTAAGTATGCAAGTCTGTATAATAATTATCGTCGTATTCGTCTGTCGCTCGCTTGTGATGATGATGTCTAAAATGTCTATAGTGATGGATGACTGGAATATGTCTATCAGGATTTATGCGATGATTCACCAAGTATCGTGTTGTATTGTCTGACATCTGGTTCATGGTAGTATGAAGCTTGATGGTTCGAACGTCCATCTCGTCTAATATAGGATCACGGTCTGCCAAGGGTGCAATATTATGCCAGAGCCAATCAGGTCTGTCCAGTTTAGGAAACGTCGGTAACTCTTCAATGAATGGCTGAGGACGATGATGATTTCCCCATCCTCCACCTCCTCCACCTCCTCCACCTCCTTCTTTTCCTCCCCATCCTCCTCTGTTGTCATGTCCGTTATGATGATCCTCGTCTGCACGTTTATCTTTTTTTCCATTCCATTGATGATTACCCTTTTTTCGAGAATTGCCTCCAGTCGTCAAAGGCTTGAACAGGTAGCTCACGTTATCTTCCCTCTCACGTTCGACATAACGAATATAACCGAACCCGTTCTCGGTGATGCCTCGACCACGTTGACGCCAGAGATAGCTTGTGCCTATAGCAAATACCATACCAGGTGTATAATCTCCTGTACGAAGCAGAACAGAGAATCGCTGACCAGGGGTTACTTCCAAGAAACTTGTTTCATACGGATGAACCAGCTCACCATCCACCTCGATTAAGGTCATATTGTGATGTTTGATAGCCAAGGCAAGGGTTCTAAACGTGTTTCCACCAATAATACGCAGACGATAGACTGTGTTTGGCTCGACGTCAAATGTGGTATAACCCGGACAGGTCTCTTTGCTAGTCTCGCTTGGATCATGCACAGTTCTGCCGTTGATCAAGATACTGTCCGATCCGTGATCATACTTGAAGACACTTCCCATGTAATAGTCTTGACGGCTATCCAGTTCATCGTGCCACCATTCACTCAGTTGGAGAACAAGATCTTTTTGGTATGTGTAGGGACCAGCTCTGAGCTGCGGTTTCTGTTTGTGTATTTTAGGGGTCACATAGGCCGGATCGTAATCTTCATCGTAATCGTAATTTTCTTCGTCATCATAGTTATCAGCAACTTCATCGTACACTCTGGAGTTGTCATAATAATGATCATGATGATCATGATGACGAGAATAGCTGTGGTCGTAAGCAAGGTCATAATCACCAATGTCACTAAATTCAACATCATCATCATCACTACTACTACTGTCTTTATCTTTACAGGAACGCTTCTCTATAGATTTATGGGCGTTTGGATCGGCTTCTGGAGATTCATAGATAATGAATGCGCCTTGAACAGAATCGTCTTGAAGCCCAACGTGAGCATGATAAAAGTAGGTTCCTGCTTGTTGATGGAGCAAGAAGCGGTGAACAAAAGTAGAGCCTGGGGTGATTGCATCTTGAGTGACACCAGGTACACCATCGGATTCGGTGGAACCAATTTGTCGAATACCGTGATAATGAATGCTCGTGTTTGCATTAGGCAGGCTATTTCTTACCAATATCTCGATTTCATCGCCTTGAGTGGCGTAAAGGGTTGGACCAGGAAAGAGACCATTGATGGTAGGTACTCTGAATGAACGACTGTGACAGTCAGGGTTGATATCTTTATAGCTAATATTCAATTCAAATTGTCTAAGGGCAGCGTGACAAAGGGTAAATAACAAGCTGCCAATGATTAACCTCTTCATGACTAGTAAGAGAGAAGAAAGAAATGAAATATTTTCAACTACACCAGCTTTGGTTTTTTATTCACATTCTTTTAAAAGCATGCATTAGGCCGTAAATATCAAGCTCATCTTTATAATTCTATTTTGGACCCTTTTATTTTAATCTTGCTGCTGGTGTGTCAAAAGGAAAAGAGAAAACTATATTTAGGAGAGGAAGCATATCAAACACGATGTGGCATCTTTTTTTTGTTGATGTGGGCACACTTTGCCATTAAAACACCGATATTTCACACGTGCTGACTTGAATTTATTTTTATTTCCCTTTTCTCACTTCTTTTCCTCTCTTTTTTTCTCTTTTTATTATCAAGTCATTATGGAAAAGTCAGCTCATGACAAGTCAAGTAGTCACAGCAATAGTTCTTCTACAAGTACCATCGTTGGTGTTCATTATCAAGTTGGAAAGAAATTAGGCGAAGGAAGTTTTGGTGTCATTTATGAAGGCTTGAATCTTTTAAATAATCAGTCAGTTGCCATCAAGTTTGAGCCAAGGAAATCAGAAGTACCACAGTTGAGAGATGAATATAGGACTTATAAAATATTAGCTGGAACATGTAATAATAGGATATGATGTCTTGATAAAAGGGTTGACTTTATTATTATAGCTGGTGTGCCTAGTGCCTATTATTTTGGTCATGAAGGATTACATAATGTTCTTGTCATTGACTTATTAGGACCAAGTTTAGAAGATTTATTTGATATGTGTGGTCGAAAATTTTCGATAAAGACTGTAGCCATGGTGGCAAAACAAATGGTATTTTCAATCTTTCTCTCTTTCTCTTTGAATTTGCTCATCTTCTTGTACAGATTTCTCGTGTACAAAGTGTTCATGAACGAAATTTGATTTATAGGGATATCAAACCTGATAATTTCTTGATTGGCCGTCCAGGCACTAAATATGCAAATATGGTCTTCTTGGTGGACTATGGCATGGCTAAACTATATCGTGATCCAAAAACAAAGAAACATATTCCATATAGAGAACGCAGGAGTTTATCAGGAACTGCACGTTATATGAGTATCAATACTCATTTGGGAAGAGGTTAGAAAAAGAAAACATCATCTCCTGATTTATCTCTCCTTTTCTAAGCCTCTCCTTATATACATAGAACAATCAAGACGCGATGATTTAGAAGCATTAGGCCATGTCTTTATGTACTTTTTGCGTGGTTCACTTCCTTGGCAAGGTCTTAAAGCAGCAACAAATAAACAAAAATATGAAAAGATTGGTGAAAAGAAACAATCGACGTCTGTCAAGGAATTATGTGGAGCATTTCCAGGTAAACATACTAGATCAATTAAAGGGGGTTGAATAAACATTTATGTATATATTAACATCTTCATAGAGGAATTCGGTATTTATCTTCAATATGTTCGAAAATTAGGATTTGAAGAGACACCTGATTACGACTTTTTAAAAGAATTATTTGATAAAGTGTTGGAGCGTATAGGTGAAAAAGATGATGGCATTCATGATTGGATGTTACTAAATGACGGTAAAGGATGGGAGGTAAGAACTTTTTTTTGTTCTATTTTTATAATTGATTTTCATTGTTGTTCTTATTAGAACCGATTTAAGCAATTAAAGGATGCTAGAGCAAGAAGATCAGGTCATCATCAATCCAAACATCACAATAAGAGATCAAGAGCTCCTGTGACAGCTACAAATAACAATAATGCAGACAATAGACATAGATCAACAACTGATATGCCAGTCGCACCTGCTTATGTTCCCCTACAAGATCCTTTTAGTCAACAAAAAGAAAGAAAAGAGAAGCATGGATTTTGGAAAAGCCTTGTCAGTTTTATTACATGCAGTGGACATCAAGATTAAAGAAAATAATGAAGATACCCCCCCCCTTTCTTTTGCTTTTGATATAGAATCGTCTCCTTCGTTTTATTATTATTATTTTACATGAATTTTTCTAAAAAATTATTTAATGGTGTTTGCTGTACTTGTGTCCAAATTGTTCTACGTTGAAGCCATCTTCCATTCAACTTTTTGGCAGTGCTAGCATTATTTCTAGTTCTTTGTCCTCTCACAGGCAAACCCATCGCGTGTCGTCTGCCAATGTAATTACCAATATTTCTATGATGCATAATACTCTCTCGTACTTGTCTCCTTAAATCAGTTTCAATTGTCATGTTGGCGAGGGTATTGGTCAATTCGTTGATCTGAACTTCACTTAATTCTGCTACTTTAACTGTAGGTGCAATCGACAAGTCTTTACATATTTTATTAGCCGTAGTTTCACCAATACCATAAAAGTATTGGAGTGCTCGACTAGGGTGATATGACAAGGGTTAAAGAATGTCAAAGATGAGTGATATTGAATTACCTAATAATCTTTCTGTCTGGCAAATTGACACCAAGTAAATGAAGCATATTTGCAAAGAAAAAAAAAAAGGAACGGAAAAAGAAAAAAAAAAGGAAAGGGCCCCAGTTGATGTGCACAAACAACACAGTGTGTGTTTATAGTGTCTATGGCCATGGTCCGCTGCTGACATTCAAAGCCACCCGAGGCATTTTTTTTAGTTGTCACATTAGAGGACTACTCTTTATTTTTCTCCTTTTTCTCTATAAATACAACAACATACATAATGTCTCGTCCGGAACACATTGCACCTCCAGAAATTGTAAGTCTTTATTTGACATAACAGTATGATATATATATATTAATATAGTGTTTAGTTTTATGGTGAAGATGAAGCTAGAAAATACACAGACAAGTAAGACAAAAAGAAAAAAGACAACATGATATTAATGACAATAGTTCACGTATCACTGCTATTCAAGCAGAAATGGCATACCGTGCGCTTGAATTACTTAACTTGTCTGAAGGACCGAAATATTTATTAGATATTGGATGTGGATCGGGTCTAAGTGGAGAAATATTGGAAGAAGAAGGACATATCTGGGTTGGCATGGATATATCATCTGCCATGTTGGACGTAGCCAATGAGCGTGAAGTAGAAGGCGACTTGTTCTTACAGGATGCTGGACAAGGTATGGGATTTAGACCTGGTGTGTTTGATGGTGCGATAAGGTAATGTTTATAAGACAACTAGAAAAGGAGGAGACAGCTTATGATGAATAGTATATCCGTCTTACAATGGTTATGTAACGCAGACAAAACCATCAACCGACCCAAAGCTAGATTACAGCGATTCTTTTCAACACTATATGCTTCACTCAACAAGGGTGCTCGTGCCATCTTTCAATTCTATCCAGAAAATGATGACCAAATAGAGCTTATCATCGATGTGGCCACCAAATGTGGTTTCGAAGGCGGTCTTCTCGTGGATTATCCCAACTCCAAAAAGGCAAAAAAATACTATCTGTGTCTCTTTGCTGGTCAACAGTCAGGTGTAAAGAATCAGATGCCCAAGGCGTTAGGAGAAGACGGAGAACTGCATCCGGATGAAGCTCAATCAATTCAATATGAAAAGAGACGACAACAAACACGACGTAGAAGAGGTGATAGAAAGAGTGTCAAGACAAAAGACTGGATCAATAATAAAAAGAAGATTGCTCGTGAAAAAGGCGACAAAGTGGTGGCTAACGATTCTAAATATACAGGAAGAAAAAGAAAGATCAGATTTTAAAAATAAAGTATTTATTCTCATTAAAGGGACATTAAGAAAAAGGTCTAAAAAAGGGAAATTATTATTAAAAAAAAATCAAGGAACAGACTAGACTGAACTTTTTGAAGTCAAGATAATCCTAAAAATAAACTTTCTCGGGCCGATTTTTTTTTCTTTTCTTTTCTACTACTGACCCTGGGCTGTAATCACCATGACAACAAAGCCTAAAAGTCAGTTCGATCTATGTGATCGGGAACAAAAGACTGAAGATAGTCTAACTCAGTGTTTAAAGGAAGCATTTCTAAATAATGTGTTTTATAGCAAGATTAGTGATTCCGCATTTGTTGCTGTCAATCCTTACAAGCCTGTACCTTTACAAAGCTTTCAATATGTGACAGAATATAAAGACACGAGTGCTGACAGTTTGGAACCTTTACCAACTCATATTTACAAGCTAACAAACCAAGCTTACTTGCACATGAGAAGAACCGGTATTGATCAGTCTATTATCCTTAGGTAAAGTTAAAAGCAGTGTTTGTATATTACCCCTTTTATTAATATTTAGTCTCTAGTGGAGAGTCAGGAAGTGGAAAAACCGAAAACTTCAAATATATTCTCGATCATCTTGTCCATTTATCTTCACAAAAGAAAGAAACCAAGCTTCAGTCACAGATATCGAATGCTCAAATTGTTCTCGAATCATTTGGTAATGCGCGTACAGGACTAAACGATAATGCTTCTCGATTTGGAAAGTATGTTGAGTTACAATTTAATGAAAGAGGTCGGATGACTGGCGCCAAGCTCCTGAATTATTTACTTGACAAGTCTCGACTGACACAGTGTCCAGTCAACGAACAGACATTTCATATCTTTTACCAGATCTTTTCCGGAGCGAGTACAGAGGAAAAGACAATCTTGCAATTAGATGATGATGTATTCTATCGATATATACCCAGACGAATGGCAGCTTCCGGGAAGGAAGGACAGCAATTTCAGCAGCTCAAACTGGCAATGAAATCACTAGGGATCAATAAAAAGTATCAGGCACGCATATGGCAGTTTATTGCCTGCTTGCTTCACCTTGGACAGCTTGAGTTTACAGAAGATCATACGATTCAGGAGGCAGCTTTTGTGAAGAATCCGGATGTACTTGATATCTGTGCGGATTTTTTGGGCGTTGATCCTCGAGCACTAGAGAACTTAATGACTTACAAGACTGTCATTATCAACAAGGACGTAACATCAGCCATTTTGGATTCAGCCGGTGCAGCACAGCAGCGAGATGAAATCGTGAGGGCTTTGTATTCCCTTTTGTTTTCTTGGCTGGTGGAGTATATTAATTCAAGGCTCTGCACAGACACTACACACAGCTTTATCGGCATCTTGGATTTTCCAGGACCACGATTGCATAATCAGCCATACAACAACTTTAATGCATTCTGCGTTAATTTGGCAAATGAACGACTGCAGCATTTCTGTCAGCGTAACATATTTGAAGCAGACACAGAAGAGTATCGCATGGAAGGATTGCCGGTGGTAGATATCCCTTATTTCAACAATCAGGCTTGTGTTGAACTTCTTGTACGACCTAAACATGGACTGATTGACCTGGCCAATCGACAAGCAAAGCTATCAGGCACAGACGCCCAAATGCTCGACAGTTTTACAAAGCATAACAGCAACCATGGATCATTTGTATCCAAGTCTTCAGAGACTGGTCAGCACTTATTTGCTGTACAACATTTCGCTGGACAGGTTACATATAACCCTGAGGGCTTTGTAGAGTCCAATAAAGATGTCCTTAATGCAGAGCTCGTACAACTCATTCGAGGCAGCGATCATTCACCTGCATCCTTCAACAGTTTTGTCGTGGAACTGTTTGCAGACAAGAGTATTAGTACAGAAAGCCATCCAAAGCATACCGATGCTATATTGAACGCTCAGCAACCAAGTGGCCCCCTCCGCGGTCCTTCGATGCGTCGATCAAAAACAACACGACGAAAGCGTCAGTCGGGAGCAATAGAAGCAACAATCCCGGAGACTGGTGAACCTACCTACAAGAAACATGTCTCCATGCTGCTGTCTCAGCTCAACAAGTCATTAGACGATCTATTTGCCACGCTCGACGAGACAGTGCCTTGGTTTGTATTCTGTATCAGGCCCAATGACAACGCGGCCCCCAACCAGTTTGATAGTAACAAGGTGAGAGCACAGATCAGAGCATGGGGGATTCCACAGATATGTGAAAAGATGAAAACGGTTTATACCATTTCTTATTTTCACGATGAATTTATCGAGAGATACGCCAGCCAGATAGAAAATATGGATGCATCTACAAGCGACAAAGACAAGTGTCAAGCGGCTATTGCTCAATTTGGTTGGTCTTTATCACAGGCTCAACTAGGAGCGACCAAGGTAAAATAAAGATTATAAAAGAGAGAAAGTTTGAGCTAAAGGATGATGAGTAGATATATTTGAGTGAAGAAGCTTGGATAACATTAGAAAATAAATTACGAACAGTTGAAAAAGAAGAACAAAGGCGACAAAAGGACGAAAAACGATATACAGAAAATATGGCTAGTTTAAATGCGCCCATGATGAACATGGACCGCGACCAGAGTTTTGACAATCTGTCTCACGTCTCATACGGCTCCAACTCTGAATTTTTGCTTTCTGGACAAAATGATTACGGACATCGCCATGGCGCTGCAACAGCAGCAGCAGCAACAGGCCTACCGCTTCCTCGTGGACCTGGCTCAGTATATACAGATGATCAACGGTCATTTTTATCAGATAATGAAGAGCTCTACCATCTACAACAAGCACATAGTTACAACGAGACCGAATCGCACTATGGCTCAGACTATTACATGAATCCCGAAATGAAACAAATGGGTCCTACTGCCGTAGTAGAAGAAGAAGCGCCTGAAGAAGAAGAACAGATGTCGCGTCTTCGCCGACACTGGCTGAATTTTGTCTGGTTCATGACTTGGTGGATACCAACGTTATTCCTAGTCAAGTGCGGCAAGATGAAACGGTCTGATATTCAAATTGCATGGAGAGAAAAGATGACGCTTTGCATGATTATCTTTCTTACTTCTGGATTCATTATCTGGTTCTTGGTCTTTTTTGGCTCGTTGATATGTCCTCATCAAGATGTCTTTTCTACGTCCGAATTGCAAAACCATGCAGATAAAAACAATGCTTATATAGCGATTCGCGGTGAAGTGTTTGATCTCACCAAGTATGCTCCTCATCACTGGGCGAGTCAAGTTATACCTCAAAGTGCCATCTTGCAATACGGTGGCAAGGACGCTTCTTCACTATTTCCTGTGCAAGTATCTGCACTATGTCAGGGTGTCAATGGTCATGTGAGTCCATATGTCTCTCTAGACTTTAATGCAAATCTGACAGATCCAAATGCACAATACCACAACTTTTTACCCAGCAGCGGCGATCCAAGACCAGACTGGTATTTCGAAAAGATGACCTACCTTCGAAAGAACTATAAGCTTGGTAACATGGGGTTCACACCCAAAGATATCAAGTCTCAGGCTGAAAATCCTGTAGACATGTCTGGTATCACAACGCCTAGGCAATGGGCCATCTTGAATGGTAACGTATATGATCTGACGTACTATATCCTGGGTGGACGTCGATTTGATTTACCTCCTGGTGTGAGTCAACCTGATAATTCTGAACTCAATTTTCTGGACAACGCAGTAGTCACCTTGTTCAGTCAGAAGGCCGGCCAAGATATCACCGATAGTTGGAATGCATTGCCACTAGATGCCGATGTCAAGCTTCGTCAAGAGGTATGCCTAAGAAACTTATACTATGTCGGCACTGTTGATCAGCGTAATTCGGCACGTTGTCTATTTGCAGAGTACCTGCTGCTCATCGTCACTGTCTTTCTCTGTCTAGTCATCGTCTTTAAGTTCTTGGCAGCCCTCCAATTTGGCACTCGACGAGATCCTGAAAAGCACGAAAAATTTGTCATCTGTCAGATTCCGTGCTATACAGAAGGTGAAGACGAGTTGCGAAAAACAATTGATTCGATTGCTTCTCTACAATATGACGACAAGCGTAAACTTTTATTTATTATTTGTGATGGCATGATTATTGGTGGTGGTAATGATCGTCCTACGCCTCGCATCGTCCTTGACATTCTTGGTGTCAACCCCAATGTCGACCCCGAGGCTCTTTCGTTCTTCTCGGTCGGTGAAGGTCAAAAACAGCACAACATGGGCAAGATTTATTCTGGATTATATGAAGTCAAGGGTCATGTCGTGCCGTACATCGTCGTGGTGAAAGTAGGCAAGCCTACTGAACGACAAAAGCCTGGTAATCGTGGCAAGCGAGACAGTCAGTTGGTGTTGATGAACTTTTTGAATAAGGTCCACTTTAACTCACCCATGACGCCCATGGAGCTAGAACTTTATCACCAAATTAAAAATGTTATTGGTGTGAATCCTAGTTTTTACGAGTATGTGCTGATGGTTGACGCCGATACAGAGGTCATGCCTGATGGTCTGAATCGACTCGTATCAGCATTTACACACGATGCAAAGATCATTGGCCTATGTGGAGAAACGATGCTTTCGAACGAAAAGGACAGTTGGGTAACGATGATTCAAGTGTATGAATATTATATTTCCCACTACTTGATCAAGGCATTTGAATCGTTATTCGGCACAGTGACCTGTTTACCTGGTTGTTTCTGTATGTACCGTATACGATCACCTCAAAAGAATCAGCCACTGCTTATTTCAAATCAGATCATTCAAGATTATGCCATCAACAAGGTAGACACACTGCACAAGAAGAACCTGTTACATCTTGGTGAAGATCGTTATCTGACAACACTCATCCTCAAGCATTTCCCCAACTACAAGACCAAGTTTGTCTCTGATGCCAAGTGTGCAACCAACGCACCAGACCAATGGAGCGTATTGCTCTCCCAGCGTCGTCGTTGGATCAACTCTACAATTCACAACCTGGGAGAACTTGTCTTTTTGCCTCAGCTCTGTGGCTTTTGTTGTTTCTCTATGCGTTTTGTTGTCATGCTCGACTTGTTGAGTACCCTGGTTCAACCTGCTATTGTCGGATACCTCATCTATCTCATTTACTCATTAGCCACGTCAACTTCAGGCGTGCCCATAATGTCTATTATTACCATCGCTGGTGTCTACGGACTTCAGGCGCTCATTTTCTTGTTACGTCGCAAGTGGGAACATATTGCATGGATGATTGTATCCATCTTGGCTATTCCTGTATTCTCATTTGCTATTCCCATCTATTCTTACTGGCACTTTGACGATTTCTCATGGGGTAACACACGTGTGGTCATGGGCGAAAAGGGCAAGAAGTTGGTGATGGCCGACGAGGGTAAATTTGATCGCAAGTCTATACCTGTGATGACGTGGGACGAGTATGAGCGTAGCATGTATGAAGATATGAACAATGGTAACTACTTTGATGACAGCGCCTCTGTGGGCTCTCGTCGTTCCGAGCGCAGCCAAAGTTCGTATTATAGTCAGCAAAGTAAACACTCTAATCCGTTCCAGCCATCAAGGGTAGCATCACCTGCATTTAGTCCCATACCACCTTATCATTCACCAGCACCAGGCTCTGTTGTCGGCTATCCTCCTCAAGGACAGTACCGGTCTCAATCTCCGTTTCATTAGAAGATATCTTTGTTTAAAATAATGTTTATACACTTGTCACATATATGCGCTTATTCGTGTTCTTTAGAAAAATAAAAAAGAATTCCAATGTTTGTACTATATAATGCTCTATGTGGCCCTTTTTTATTCAATGAAAGAGAAATCAGCTTTACCAGATTTGGCATTTGTTCGAAGGATTCATCGGCTTCTGAGGACACTGAAATGCTTGAGCAAATTCAGCACTATTTTGAACAGCACCATTAACACGAACACTATTAGGCGAATGTACGTCGGTACGAACACGTTGAACGGATAGTTCAGGACGCATGTTGTTACACCATATTCTACCAAAGTTGATGAAAAATAGCTGTTCTGGAGTATATTTTTCAAGACCGGGCAAGACAACCAGGTTATCCTCTGTAAGGGTCTTTTTCATGGCTGCGTAAGCGGTATGAAGACCACCGTTATCTGCGAGATTTTCACCAAGTGTCATCTTTCCATTGACAGAGTAGTTGGTTTTATCAGGACCCTGAATAGAGAATTGATTATACTGGTTGATAAAGCATTGAGATCTGCTTTCAAATGCAGATGTGGTTGCGTCTGTCCACCAAGTGTTTAAGCGGCCATCTCCATCATAAAGACGGCCTGAGTTATCAAAGGCATGCTAGAAAGCGTGTTAATGAAAACATATGCATTCTTTTTGCAATTATCACGTACAGTAATTTCATGACCAATCACTGCACCAATACCACCATAGTTGATATAGGAAGGTAAATCTGTATGATAGAATGGAGCCTGTAAGATTCCTGCAGGAATAACAATCTATATGAAAAAGGTAAATAACAACAAATTAAAGAATGATGATGCTTTTGCCTTGTTAAAATTGGGAGAGTAATAGGCATTAACTTCATGAGGTGTCATGAACCAGTCATCCTTGTTTACTTTTTCTTCTACCCTACTCCACTCTTTCTTGAATTCTGACATCATTACAGATTTTTGGTTTCCATAGTAATCTTTTTCTTTGATTTCTATACCCGAGTAATAGTTTTGAAGAGAATTAGACGATCGAACATCAGGACTAATAATGCTGTAGGCTTCTTGATGCGTGAGTTTTTTGATCTATATGATCCGTCCCCCCAAAAAAAGTTAGAGCTTCCCCCTAAAAAAAGAAACGACAATGTGTTTACCTTATTTAATGCACGCGTACGTGTTTCAATGTCCAACCAATCGCTCTGTTTTAATCTTCCAGACCAAGCCGACAAAAGATTCTCAATAAATTCAGAAACCTGCTTTCGTTGTGGCTCACCACCAAATGATTTCATGACAAAGTATCGACCCAACAGCTGACCAAAGTCACCACTTGTGCTTGCTACACACTCGCGGCTTCGGGGCGGAGCTTCGGTTGCGCCATTGACAAGTTTGCCGATCGTTTCCCGATGGAGGTCTCGTGTCTTCTTGTCGATGCTGTGAATATTGGACAGGATGATTCTGATGATAAAGTATTCACGAATGGCTTGGATGGACGCACCATCGGGACGTGTCTGGCTGTTGACCAACCAATCTGTTAATTCTTTCAAGTAGCCGGGAGAGGTCACGATCACATTATCAGGCAAAGAGGCGTCATTAGGCACAAAATGACGAAGAGTTCGGAACCAGTCTGCAATCGGATATTTTTGATGTAACTCGCCAACTGTCATTGGATTATAGACTGCCAAAGGGTCTTGCAGCTCGTCGCTAATGAAAATCAAAGTAAGCTTTTGATTTTTTTTTTCTTCACTTGTTTATCTTACATGGGAAGTGATATATTGGCAAGCTGCGTTTCAAATTCAATAAACCTGTCCACCATAGCTTCTATATCCACGGCGCCAAGTACAGGTAACTTGTTTTCAATGAGTTTTTCAATACGCAATCTACTAGAGTCGCCTGCAACATCGCCAAGAACGGCAGTAACCACAGAAATCAAGCCGTTACGGTACTGGGCGATAAGATCGGGCTGTTTGTAATATTCCCGAGAAGGCAAACTTAAGCTTGGTTGGTTTAAGAAGATAGCATACTTTTCGGGATTTTTGTCGTCTATGCCCACATCGAATGATACCAGGTTGCCAACACCCTGCGAGTTTAATTCGATCAAAGCATCCGTCAAAGCATGCGCATGTTCAAGACTAAACCGACCATCATCCACGCCCGGAGAATATCCTAGACTTTTGAGCGCTTGAGCGATATCAGGAAACATGGGCGTGGGTCCAAGATGGTCAACGGTCACCTCATCCATACATGCATCATAATACGTCTTTATCTTGTTAAAGTTGCTCCTATCCTGCTCCTTTTCTGTCTCATTCAAAAACCCCGAATTGGGATCAACCCCAGTGAGTAAATCGTCGTAGGTGCCTTGAAGCAATTGTTGAAGACTATCAAGGTTAGCATTACGGAGATCGGTAAATGTGCCGACGCCTGACATAAAAGTTAGTAAATGTTTCACCTCTCTGTGCAACGTAGCTTACTTGGGTCAGAAGGGGGAATAGGGTGAGTCTTTATCCAACCACCGCCTATGAATGTGTATTAGTTGAATAATCAATTAAGGATCCATCATTATACAAGTGTATTGATAAAAGTCACTGCATGGATCTACGTTCACATCAATGTCCTTTAGAATAGAAGAAGCAACAGATTGACAAACGTGGGAACTGCATGTATTGTTGGTAGCACGAGCCAAAAGATGAGTTGAATGAGCAGTAAGACTATGTAAAAAAGCACCAGCTGCCATGATAAACAGAAATGAATAAGAAGAAGAAAAAAAGAAAGAATAATAAAAACTAAATACTTATATATATTCAATAATAAGAATATAATAATATTCCGGTTCTATTGTCGAGAAAAAGAGGGAGAGAGGTAGCTCTTTTTAATTTTATAATACTTTGTATTACAATGTAAACTAATTACGAAATACGCTCCTCTTTGCTCTTTTCTTTTACTTCCTTTTTATGTATAATGAATCAATGATAATGACTAAACTTTAAGCTTTTTTATAATGGTTTCAATTCTTATAAATTTTTACTTTGGTTGAATTTGAAAAAAGACCCTTTTTGGACTTCAGATTGTGCTGTGTAGCGTTACTTTATTTTTTACCAAGCTTGTTTTTTACTTTTTTTTTCTTTTTTTGGTTTATTGAAGCTAATACGAAGAAAAGGAATCAATTAAAGAGCTTTAAAGTAGAAGAAAATCATCTTCTCTCCCTCTCTCTCTCTTTTTCTCTTTGTTTCTTGACTTATTACAACAATGAGCACAGACACTAGACTTATTCTAAGTTTAGTAAATAGAATAGCAGTTAGAGTAAAGTATGACACATTATGTTTATATATATATATATGTTGATATTGTTTCTATATAGTTACCAACTACAAGTGACACTGAAAATGACTCATTACAACACGATCCCTTAATTCAACAATCGTAATTATATACATTAAACAAACTCTCTTTTTTAACTCATCTTTTTTTTTTATATATATTTTATATTTATCACTCACCTTGACGTCAGAGGTATGATGATAAACTTTTTGTGACTTTTACAAATGACTGATACAGAATAACATAGTGGCAGCATTGATTGAACTATCAAAATATAGATTATCCACTATTGCAAGCACCATCATGACCATGCTTGAAAATATGTCAAAGGTTAGACCAGCATAAAGTAGCTTACATTGACCAATCTCACTCTTTTTATAGCCTAATACACTTCCAAGAAATGATGATAACTCCTTCCATTTATTACAGTCACAGTTATTTATGATTCGCATACTCGCTGCCTGTATGCAACATTGTTGGAAACAAAATCAGGTTTCACAAGAACAGTCAAGAAGACGACCCAATCTGATACGTACAGACACCGATATTTGGGAGCTACCTGAGGGTATACCACCTACACCCAATGATCCACCACCACTTGATAATGCTTTAGCAAAACATATCATCAATGTCATGTCTCGTTATTTATCACAAGTTGGAACACTTGAAGATCGTGAACATGGACTTGTAGCCAATGGAACGAGAGCAGTAGCTGTCTTGGAACAAAAGCATCCGTTATGTAACGATATCTATCAGGCTGTCTGTCGTATATTGTCCTATGTCAGTGCAAGTAACTGGAACGTCGTGTTTAGCAAGTTCAAGTCAAGGATTATGTGTTTGACATCAGCTGCCGATGAATCACCAGAAGTGATTGATATTGCCATTATCGAATGTTCATCTTTAAACTCAAAACGATTGAGTATGATTTTGACAGGTAAATGAGGAGAAAACGTAAATAGTAAACCGATCGAGTCTATGTTCTTACTTGATTATCTATAGAACTCTGTACATCTACTCTACATTTGAAAAAGACAACGCAGCAATTGGTAGCTATAGCCTTGAGAGGAGCCATTTGGAATTGGATAGAGAGTTATACATCAGAATTTATGATGCTTTCTCGTAGTCAAAAAAGATTAGAAGGATCACCCGAAATACTATTTGATATATTCAACTCATTAGCAGATACAGCAAAGAAAAAGGCAGTATATTGGCCAGTTCAGATGATGCTACTCATACTCTGTCCGGACATCATGCTTTCTACAACTGTGTCAGGAAGTGCGAATAATAAAAAGGTAAAGGATATTGCTTATCTGCATTCATTCTAAACCCATTATCTCTAGTCTGCATTCTTGGCTTCTTTGAGAAAGGCAATGAAAGGTGACCGTATGGCAGATTTGGCAGCCATTTGTTATGTAGACTGCTGTCGAGCTGCTACTTATATTGCAAAAGATGATACGACAGCCCTTCGTCAAATTGTGCCTGATATCGAAAATGAACTGGTTGAAAAGCTGTTTGACCCTCATCGACCCATTGGTATCGATGGTCGTAACAATAGCTTGGGTGTTTACATTGATTACCAGTCTCTGATGGCAGATTGTATTGTAGCTCTTTTTCGATTAGATGTTGAACGAACAGTGAATACGATCATTCCAGCCTGCTTTGAATTTTCTGCACCTACTCTCTTTAAAGTAAGCATGGTCAAGGCAGCAGCGGCAATAGCATCTGAAGAAAATAAGCTACCTTGGGTTCCACCTGTATCCACTCTACATAATTCGCTCTGTTGTCGTATTCGTGCTCTGTTTTTGGAATTTTATAGTCGCGAAGTTAGAGAAAAATCAGATACAGCTAGTCAGTCTTCACGAAAGGGTATGCGTCCGAGAAGAGATACATCCGCGATTCCACCTGAGCGGTTTGAACTCATTCTGGATGTTTTACATTTATATCAAACAGATCCACAGTTTGCTGTTTTGGTAAACAAATTAGGTTATTTCCCTTTTTGTTGCTTACTCTTTGTCTATAGGGCAATGATTCAGATAGATATGAGCAAAATGCTTCTCTGATGATTGCCATTACCAATTACGTCAGCGATCCTAACCCCTCCGTTAGGGAAGCAGCAGCTGACTGTTTAATCAAACTTCATGCACCTAACTATATCTTGTCATGGGGACCATCAAACCACGTAATGGAAGTATTCTGGAAGTTATCATCCGAGGTGTTATATACGCTTGCAAAACAAATTCTGACAGAAAGAGACAAAGGACTGAGAGCTCTTTTGGACCTCTTGAGACGTTTACTCACATTGCGCAATGAGTTTTTGCAACAGCATCGCAATGTAGCAGCAAGAGGCGCTGATACAAAAGAAAGGCGACAAGCTTCTATAGCGCTTGAAGTGGCACTACTAGTGATGCTCTGCTCCTCAGACACCAACATATGCACGATTACCATTGAATGTTTTGCTTTGATATGTACAGAAGTTGGACTGACAGAAAGCTTTGAGGAGTATCAGCCTTCGTCCACAATCTTTGTGGAGAACATGGCATGTTATACCAAGCTGGTCGAAGATGCCAATGTGGTAATAGGTAGAAAATCACAGCAGCGTCGTATTCGACGATTGCTACGTATGGCCACACATGGCTCTCCAGGCATGTTGAGTGCTTGGGAAGAAGCATGGAAAAGATGGAAACTGATGACACCACTTATCGTTCGTCCACCTGAAGAAAGTAGAGATGACACTTCAGAAGTGAATCGAAAGGGTACCGGCTGGCAAGATAAGCTAAGAAATACGTCAAGTCGGCATACTGGTTCAACTAGTACCGTTACAACTACAAATCGCATAGAGCGTCTAGATGAAGAGCGAGCGGCAGAATGGCAGAACTATGCTGGTTTTCTCGCAGCATTGGGCGGTGTGTGTCTGATGGCTGCTCAAAACGAAGAATTCCTCAATAGTCAGATCAGCAGTAGTAGTGGTACTGTCCATAGTAGCGGGATACGTTATGTACCAGAGTCAGCCGTGTTGGTAGATAAGTTTCTCGTAGAGATGGTGGATTTACTGGCCTGTGATAATTTGCTAGTCAGAGAATGGGTCAGAGAAATTCTTGGAAACGACTTATCACCTGCTCTATACCACACCATGTTTCGCTGCTTAGAAGATACCCTAACACAATGCTTCTCCCAAGCCAATAAGAATGAGCCCATATGCGAACCTCGATACACACTCTTTGTCGAACAGGCCATCTCGGTGTTGAAACTCGTCTTGGATCGTTTAACAGATAAATCAGAAAGTCTGTTTATGGTCGATTTTAGTACTCTTATTAGTCTGTGTACTTTTTATGTCAATAAGCTTACAGCAGATGCTGGATCAATCAAGATGAAGATCAAACTATGTCATCTGATTGAAGTATTGATGCTCAAAAAGGATCGAGTCACTATTAGACAAGAGTTCAGGTTAAGAAACAAACTGCTGGAAATTATTGCTGAGTGGATCAGTGATTATACATTGGCAAAGGTAACAATGAAAACACTATAAAAAAATAAACACCAACTCCCTTGCATAGAAGCCTTATCTGTCAACATCTCAGTTATCTTCAAATGACCCATCTCAGCTAGAGAAGCTTCAGCAGGATTTGGATGTTGCCTGCTTAAAGACTATCGTGGCTTTACTTCACCAACTTCCCCTTCAACCGGTGGAGTCGCTACAGGAGTCAAACGCAATGATTGCGAAAAGCAAAATTTTCTTCAAGTATTTTACCTTCTTTTTCAAAATACTCAATCGTTGCCGACTGTCTGAACTAAACTCCTCTGCTCAATCTCGAAGCAGTGTTGAATTTAGAACAGTAAATTATACACATGATTGTCTATTATACATGACAACTAATTTTATGTTAGGAATCCGGTATAGAACCTCTAAAGAACTATACTATTCTGGCTCTTTCCAATTTACTAAGTGCCAATGTGGATGCCGGTCTAAAGTATTCTTTTTCCATGGGCTACCACGAGGATACCAGCACTCGTACTGCTTTCATGGAAGTACTAGCCAATATTTTAAATCAAGGAACAGAGTTTGAGAATTTGGCAGAGACAGTGATGACCGATAGATATGAAAAACTGATTGATATACTGATAAATTCTGATCTGGATGTTACCAAATCACTCTGCGAGGTGTGCCCTTCTTCTGAAATTGATGATTGTGCTAATGCTCTGTATGCCTGCTATTCATCGAAAAACAAGATAATGCAACTGCTCAAGACAGTCATTCAAAAAGAGATTGATACCACAGGTAAATAAAATGTAATGCAAGTAACCGTCAGAGTAACACATTAACATGATTTAGATAATGAGACTGATTTGTTTAGAAGAACAAGTATTGCCACTCGTTTACTCTCTGTGTTTGCAAAAGATAATGGTGCTGAATACGTCAAGGCTGTGTTGTCGCCTGTATTCCAAAAGCTCTCTGAGCTTCCTAAGGAGAACAGATGCTTTGAACTAGACCCGTCAAAATTATTACCGAGTGAAGACGGCAATAGGAATAGACAAAACGTCATTGAGGTGACCGAGTTGTTCTTGCAAGCTATCTGTAACTCGGTTGACCTTGCTCCTCTGTCCTTTCGCGAGATTTGCTCCTACATCGCCATGTCTGTCCGCGAACGATTCCCTGAAGCTAGATACACGGCCGTGGGCTCCTTTATCTTCTTACGGTTCTTTTGCCCAGTCATTGTTTCACCCGAGATCGATGGTGTGACAAAGACCGCACAGCTCAACTCACGTGAGATGCGTCGTGGCTATCTGATAGCGACCAAAGTGATACAAAATCTTGCCAACAATGTCCTTTTTGGAGCAAAAGAAACCTACATGATTGTTCTAAACGACTTTTTGACCAACAACATTTATAAAGTAGCCAATTTCCTGCGCGAGATATCAACCATGCCGTCCGAGCCAAGAAACGAACGACCAACAGAGGCCTATGAACTGACGGAAGAAGATTATGTGTTGCTTCATCAAGTGCTGGCTGACAATATGGAACGCATTTCACGAGATTTGGCCATACGAAAGCTAAACCGAAGTCATGATCAAGAATCACTCACTTCTTGGAAACGTGAATTTGATAGATTTGCAAACATACTTGCTCAACTGGGTCGTCCTCCAGAACTGCGAAAGAAAGAGTCGTTACCTTCAAAGAACTACATCTTTGCTGCCTCTAACCAGATCTATTCAGACTTCATACGACGCAATAACCATCGAAGCGTAGAGTCCATTGCTTCCAAAAACATCTTTTATGAAGGAGGTATCTCAAAGGCTGGTTGACGTGTATACTACTTGATTTTGCGTCATATCGATGTTGATAATATAGACTTTGAATTACTCATCTATCATATATTACAAGTAAGGTTTTGATCTTAAAAGGAATTATACTTTAATACCTTGGTTTATTACAGATATTGGAAGCATCCTCAAACAAGTCCTTTGAAGTGTTGGTTGATTGCACTTTGTTCTCAAATAACAATGAAGTACCGTCTCAATGGATTAATCAACTAATGCAGTTATTATCCAGTGATATCATGGGCAGCTTTGCTGCACTTCACGTCTATAATTCCAACTCTTATTTAAGAACTTATTTGAAGAAAATAGAAGTACAGCAGTTACCACATAAACTTTCAAAAAAGACATCATTTACAGCTACATTATCCGAGCTTCAAGAATACATACAGGCGTCAGAGATAAAGCTTCCAAAGTTAACAAGTAAATATTTAAATAGAAAAAGGACTGAAGCTAATGTTTTTCTTTATAGTTGGCTTAGAAACAGAGCCCAGTGCAGTATTTTTCCCTGTATACAAGATTATACAATACAGAGCCAATATTCCACTTACGATCAAAGTAAGCGCAGAGTATATACAGATCATGACTGTCCGCAAACAAGAAATTTCCTATGGTGTACACGCTGTTATCAACGACGTCTATCATATTTCTGAAGTTGAACAAGTAGCTATAGTTCAGCATGAGCATCAAGGCGCAGAACAGATAAATGAATTCACCTTCAAAACATCACGAGACAATGTGATCAGTACCTTCAGTTCACCAAAGCGAGAAGCCATTGTGAATGTAAGTGTATAAAAGATGATATAGAAACAGGAACTTAGCGCGCATCTCTGTAATAGACGGTTCGTCAAAGCAAACGACGTTATAATTCTTCTCGACCAACAAATATAACAGAGCGAACTATACGTCCAAAGGATGTCCCTGGAAGACTGCTCAATATGGCTCTACTTAATCTTGGCAGTGATGATCCTAACTTACGACTTTCTTCATACAATCTGTTGTATGCCCTGAGTAGAGCATTCAATTTTGATGTTGGTAAACAGCTGTTGGATGCAAAAGGTAAACCATCTTCTTAAGAAATACCCCATAATTAACCAACTCATCTTTAGATCTTTGTCTTCCATCAAACAGTACTGACTTTATAGTCAGCATTAGTGAAAAGATTGCTGAAAAGGAGCCAGGCCTGACACTTGAATTTTTAAATGAATGTATAATGGGTTATGCAAAGTCTGAAGAAGGTCTTAAATACCTTATACTCCTTTACATGATGCCATGGCTACCTAACCTTTCGCTATACTGTGAAGGTTCTGCTAAAGATATGGCAAAGACTAAAGAAATTTTGAGGCAGCTGATAGACCTTACTGTCAACGGAGAGGTAAAACTTTGTTCTCAAAACTTACTGAATCTTTATATCTGATGAGCTTTCTTTTTTAGATGACTAAGCTTGTTCAAGCCAAGATATGGAAGACTATTGTAAATGTAGATGATATCCTTGAGCTAGTCATTGAGACCTTCTTGCAAGTCTCTAATGAACACGGCATCGGTTCTCGTCAAGCAGAAGCTCTGGCTGACACACTCGTCACGCTCTCCAATATCACGATTCGTTCTAAATTGGTTATGCGCTTGCGTAAAGTGCTGTATAGCACATCATTTAAACCAGCGCGCTCCCTGGCAGAGCACTCAGCCTGGCCAGAGATTGCTATCCTCATTCGTTTCATCCTGATGCTCTCTTTCAATAACCATGGCCCCATAAAGCGAACAGTACCGGAACTTTTTCACATTGTTACTCTTGTTGCTAGTACAGGTTCTACAATCGTCAGAGCCTCTATCCACGGCATCGTGGTCAATCTGATTCAATCTCTCTGTACCCGTTTACCACTGCCAGCAGTCAATATTCAAAAACTACAAATGATCTTGACAGAACTATCTGATTCCAAGAGTCGACTGCTGTTTGGATTGAATAGATCTTATGCGAATGCCTTTGCCATAACCTCTGAAACGTTGAATGACACGTTGGAACCCATTTCTTTGGCATCCTTGGAGATTATTGTTGGTAAACTATCGGAAGTGATTAGCACCGCAGCACCGAATACAGGTACAGAAAGCAATGTGTATTTTATGTCGACGTATTGCTTTGTAAATACTCATGTTTCTCTTTATAGATATTGCAAACTGCTGGAGAGCCAGATGGATGAGCTTAGTAGCTAGTACAGCATTCCAATTCAACCCTGCTATACAGCCCCGAGCCTTTGTTGTTCTTGGTTACCTAGGTAGAGAAGAAGTAGATGATGATCTACTCTATCAAATTCTTGTTGCACTCCGAGGAGCTCTTTCCATATTTACTGAAACGGATCCTAACCTTGTGACAAGTATCATCATGTGCTTAAAGAACGTCGTTGAAAGTCTTCCAAGTGACTCTGTATATCTACTTCAGCTATTTTGGGTAGCAGTCGCCTTGGTTCAGATCAACTCAGCATCTATTTTCGTTGCGGCATTAGAATTGCTTGAAGCAACCTTTAGGTCTCTTGATTCCAACAACTTTTTCTCTGAGAGCAATGTACCTGAAGTCTTATTGGCTGCTCGAGAACCCATATCCGATGTGGCTCTACAGTTGGACCGATACTGTGGCGTAAACTTCAACACACACTTTTCATTTGCAATTGCTGGTATCATCATGAAGGGGTTACGATTCAGTGATGCCAAGATGGCTATCTACAGCACTCTTTGCACCTTTTTAGATATTGAACGTAAGCAGTATTACAAGAATCTCTTGGGAGAAAAGAATGTAGTCATCGAGGCTTCTACGTTGGGCTATGTGACAGCGCTGTTGCCTATAGCTGCCAAGAATGACTCTGTAAAGCAAATGATGAAGCTCGTTGGTATTTCAGAAGTTGAAACTGAACCTAGTGAAAGCACGTATGCAGGCGTATTTGATAAGCTGGATATTCCTGACAATGTTACTGCCTTGCTCGTCATGTCCTTATTGGCCACAATGCTTAATGCTACAGACAGTGAATCAGAAAGATTGTTTATTTATGGTCTTTTATCAGAAGCTGCTGTTTCTTTACCTGACGTCTTTGCTTTAATGTAAGTTACGGATAGATTTGTATGCTATAAGATGTGCTTATGTATTGATTATATAGATATGATTCTCTTTTGCCACGCATGAATCAAATAGTTATCAATAGTCAAAATCAACTACTCATTGAATCTGTAAAGTCTATTCTGGTAACTGCATGTTCGAATCCAATCTTTTCACAACCCAAGAACAGAACATCCCAAAGAAACTTGTTAGATCAATTTGGATTCTCAGCTTTAGGTGACACTACTTTTGGAATGTCAACGTCAAATTGTTTAAGATATGCCAAGTTGGCGAGCGAAATAATGGATAAGATTATTTTCTAGGAGGCAAATACATAGAAAACATATATATATATACACATAAAAGTACATATCTTCGCACTTTATAGATTAAAGCAGCATTAATATAAATATACACATTTTCGTACACGTAACAAGTAATATAAAAGCGCATTATAACTAATAAAAATCTATGTTTACAGTAAGTAACAAAAAAAAAGGGAATCCAGTGTCATTACATAAGAAAAATGGCCGCTCATATTTTTTTCTGCTTTTTCTGTTTTTTTTTTTTTTTTTTTTTTTTTTTTTTTTTAATTAAACTAATGTCGACACATCAAAAACAACAAAGACTGTCTGGAAGTCAAGATCTACTAACTTATTATGATTTATTACCTATTTATAATAAAGTAGTTAAACCGTATCCGCCAGAGAATAGAGCATCTGGCTTAAATCCTACACTATTTCCATACATTTCAGATTTGCCTGGTATACATTTATCAATATACTATTTATAAACTTTAACTAAATAACAAAAAGGAAAGTTGGAGTTTGAACCAGACGGCTATTTAGTAAGCCTAATACAAGATCCACAGGCAATAGATAATGGGCCCGACATCAGACCATTGGATTCAGACGTATTAAGAGAATCATTTTCACTAAGAGAAGGACCAATACCAGGAGTAAAGAAAACATAGATATTTTTGTACATGTGTGTGATTGACTTGTATATAGTTTGATGCATCCGTGCTAGGGACAGACGAGCCTACGGGTGAAGAAGATACATCAGAAAAAGTGACAATGGATGATCATGATCCAGAAAGACGGCATAAAAAGAAGAAGAAAAAGAGACATGATCATGAAGATGGACATGGACACGATCATAGCAAAAAGAAAAAGAAGAAAAGAGAAGAGTTTATAGATATTTAATACAAAACTTTTTTTTTTATTGCAAGTCTAATGTGTCTATAATGATGAGAATGATAATAAAGGGTATCGAGTTTAAACTGCCGCTATTTGACAAAAAGGAGCATCAGGTGTATTGGCTACAACGGCATTTCGGCGTCTTAGAGTATAAACAGGCAAATGAATAGTATCACCACTGTCTAAAGTTAAGGTTGCCTTTGTACTCGGGTTTGTTTTTACCCAATGAGCAATACAAGCAGCAGTTAAGTATTGTACAGTTTGTTCATCCGAAACAATTGAGAATCGATGACTATAAGTGAATGATTCTCTATGGTTACTGTTGTTATGATTGTTATTGATTGTATTCATTATATAAAAAGTAAAAAAGAAAAGAATAAAAAAAAAAAAGACAAGGTGAGAAATTTTTGAACGTAACTTTCTATTTTATACGGTTTTTCATGTACTACCGCATAGTCCGCTTTTGGTAAGCTGTGAACCAATCTCTTTGCACATGGATCTATCACGTTGTTTTTTCAAAATTTTATGAAATTTTATTTGTTTTACTCCTTATTAAGCGATATCCTCACCTCGCTCTCTCGTCCACTCTTTTTTTGATGTTTTACTCCTTTAAAAGTAAATAAACTATACTTATTGTTATAGAAACAGAGCCTACGCCTTTTTCTTATCTTTATCGAAGCGCGCTAAATGAAATAAGGTTTATAGATATAATATCCATGGTAACATGGCTCTAGGCCCTCTCTGCTCGATTGGCTGATATTTTTTATTCAAAACAATAGATAGATCACGCCTTTCTTTCTTTCTTTGAAACTATATTTTTTTTAATTTTCTGAAAAAGCCCTTGCTAGTCATCTGCTCTTTCAAGAAATTCCCGGTGTTCCCCCTCTTCCTCTTCTGATCTGACAAGGGCAAATGATCTTATGTTAACGCCCATCACACACCTATTTTCATTCCGCGCACGAGTCATCTGGCGCTTCAGAGTGTGTCTGACAGGGTTGGCAAATGTAACAGAATGATCTTTTCGATTCGCTGTAATTTCATGGCTATTTGTCTGTATTCAATAAATTCAAGACTAAAATTAACCAGACTAATAATAAAAGAAAGATATTATTTATGAGAGCATTTAATTGTAATGCGTTGATATGACAACCCTTACTAGTCTTTATGAGTTTATTTCACGATTGAATAATTTGCTTGATGTATAGCTTAACTGCCAAGTATGAATGTACGCTCAATGCGCAAAAGGAATAAAAATAATTGAGGCGCAAAATGAAAATGAAAAGTAACCACTCTCCCTTTTTTTTTTTTTTTCTAATGCCAAAAAGAGCTTTAGGCAGTCATGGCGAAGAGAAGAAGAAAGCCAAAACAGAGTTACCAGAACCACTCAAAGACTTGAAAAGCAAGTTTGAGCGAGTGAATGTGTTTTATGCTTTTTGTGATGCCAAATTGACGACTTCAATCACTTTACAAACCATACAGAAATCAATACAAGATCTCACATTACAAGATCTTGTTGCCATTAACGTGATCATTCCAAACTTTGTTCAATTTAACTATATTAATCAAGATGTTCTTGAAATACAATTTGGTAAACCGATTTGCAAAAAGTTTACAGGCAATAATCAGGACTGGTGGTCTAAAGACAACAGTATGCCAGTTGTAAAGCCAAATGTCATAAAAAAACATATAGAGCACCAGAGCAAATTATTTCAAACAGCTCTAACTACATTCTTAAATCGCTGTCAAGAAGAGGTAACAGATACCCCCCCTTTTTTTTTTCTCTGTGCGTGCAGTCTTTATGTATACATTATATATATCTTAGGATCTTGACCCAAGCGATCATATATTAAAGCAAGTTGAGAATATCATGCCCATCTATATTCCACTGGATGATGACGACAATTGGCTTGACCCTATTGAGCCCAACGTTGGTTCAGTTGCTCATGCTCTGAATGGGTTAAGGTCATGGCCATTTTATGATGGTCAACTTGAGAAATCAGATAACCAAAAGACCTTTTCTGCAAAATTACCTGTATTTGGTGACCTTGACTTATCAAACGAAATAAAGGACGCTCTATGTAAAAAAGGTATTCAATCATTATATTTACATCAAACCGAAGCAATTCAAGGTTTACGCGATGACAAGCATGTTATCGTCTCTACTTCCACAGCAAGGTAATTATTATTTAAAAGGCTTCCCCCCTCCTTTTGCTGAGCCATAAATACTAGTGGCAAATCCTTGATCTATCAGATACCTGTCCTAGAAAGTTTATTAAAGGATCCATCGAAAAAGGCTTTATTCATATTTCCGACCAAAGCATTAGCCCAAGACCAAAAACGCTCTCTGCAAGACATGTTGAGCTGTATACCCTCCTTACAAGATGTTATGGTATACCCTTATTCTCTTTAGCGCAAAAAAAAAGACAGATTAAATATGTGTTTATACATAGATTTCAACCTTTGATGGCGATACACCTCACGATCAGCGTACATATATAAGAGATAATGCCAGTGTTATATTCACAAACCCTGATATGCTACATCATGCCATTTTACCAAACAATAACCGATGGAAGACGTTTCTCTTGTCTTTAAAATACATTGTCGTTGATGGTAAGTTAGACATCTATTCGTTTGAGCTATATTAATTTGGAATTTCTATAGAACTACATGTCTATAATGGGCTCTTTGGGTCCCACATTGCCTTCATTATGCGCAGATTGCGTAGATTATGTGATTCTTTTGGGAACAAGGATTATCAGTTCATTTCATGTAGCGCCACCATCGCTGATCCCGAGACAGTAAGGGGTCTCTCTCATTTTATTCAACATCCCACTAATATGTGTGTATGTATTCTATAGCATATGGCTACACTATTTGGTGTAAATAATATCAAACTGGTGAATCAAGATGGCGCACCCCATGGACAAAAAGTATAAGCATTTTTTATGCATCAAAAAGATATCTGATTTTTTTTTCTTTATTTAGGAATTCATTATCTGGAACCCTTCTCTGACGAATCCACATGATCCCAAATCGGAACGAAGAGGTGCTGTAGCCGAAGGCGCCCTGCTTTTGGAATACCTCTTGGAAAATAAGGTGCGGGTAATTACTTTTTGTAAGACGCGTAAGTCGTGTGAGCTTTTGATGAAGCATGTACGCGAGAGTTTAGAAAAGAAGCAAAAGGGACATGTATTGCAAAAAGTAATGTCTTATCGAGGAGGGTATACTCCCGGTGAGAGACGAAGGATTGAAGAAAAGCTATTTAATGGTGAGCTATTGGCAGTAGTTGCAACGAACGCTCTAGAACTGGGCGTTGATATTGGCAGTTTAGGTAAGTGTAAATAATTTAATACGATACTTGCTGCTGATGCATAAAACGCGCAATGACAGATGCTGTACTTATGGTTGGTGTACCTTGGTCAATATCTGCTATGGTAAGCCTTTCTTTTTCTTTTAAAAAGTACAAGTTCCACCATTTGCATATAGTGGCAACAATCTGGTAGATCTGGTAGAAGAAATACGGATTCTCTCTCTTTTGTTATAACAGACAGACATCCTTTGGATCAGTATTATGCAGTAAGCAAAAAGCAGGGCAAAAAAAAATGTTTTTAACAGATTCTGTTTGTTAGACTCATCCTTTAGAACTCTTTAATAAACAACCAGATGCCTTGGCCCTTGGATTAGAAAGCTCCATTGCTTTAGAAAGTCACCTACAATGTGCTGCAGAAGAGCTTCCTATCCGCTTGCCAGATGATGAAACATACTTTGGTACAGGTATCAAGGAAATATGTAATAAACACCTTAAACCAATTGGTGAAGGAGTAAGATATAAAATAATTTTGTGTTTCTTTTTCCATTTTTATGCTATCTTGTAGATCTATAGGCCAGATCCTCGTTTTAGACCCTATCCTTCTCAGTATGTCAGTATCCGTAATGCAAGCGAAGATACGTTTATTGTGATTGATGTGACAGATAACAGGCATGTAATTTTGGAAGAAATCGAAGTTTATCGGGCAAGGTTTGAGATATATGAAGGTGCAATCTTTATTCATCAAGGAAGGACTTTCCTAGTTGAGGAGTGTAATATTGATCAAAGATATGCCAAAGTGCACTTTGTGAGAGTAGACTGGACGACGACTCAACGAGATTATACAGATGTAGATGCTATAAGGACAGAAAGTAGTCGACATATAGCAAATACGAATAATTTTATATCCTATGGTGAAGTCAAAGGTATATGTAAATGAAGAAAATGACGATATACTGATTTTATATACATATATATATATAGTATCTACAACTGTATTTGGTTATTATAGAATTGACAAGAGAAACCGTATTATAGATTCACATGACGTCTATATGGACCCTATCATCACACACTCGAACGGTGTATGGACAGATGCCCCTGCAGCAGCCATTGACCAGCTAAAAAAACTTGATATAGATCCAATGGCCGCAGTTCATGCTGCATGTAAAAGCTTAATCACATCATTCAACACATGATTTTAAATTTTATTTTTAGCGCATTGCCTAATATCAGTATTGCCTCGCTATACCTCGTTTGCTGCTGGGAATATTCGAACGGAATGTAAAAACCCCCATGCGACGAGGCCCAGACCAATAAGGTAAAAAGAATAAAGGCAACCGCTATGTGTGTGTGTGTGTGTGTCTTATTATGAATACAGGATATCCATCTATGAAGCAGAACCATGTGGTGTTATGAGACAAGTATATAAATTCTTTGATCAAATCCTGCAAGCATGTCTACAACAGATCGATTCATGCCCATGCGAAGAAGGATGCACGTCCTGTAAGTTTTGTAGATCAATTTTTTCAAGGGTTTTTTTTGTTGTTTATTTTATTCTTTTTAGGTGTACATTTGCTCAATTGCTCAGAACATAATCAAGTCATATCCAAAGAAGGTGCTTTAATCATTCTACGTACTTTGGAAAGTTGATATACTATGGATCATGATAGTATCTGATAGAGCTATTCTACATTAAACCCCTCTTGATATGAATGCCATTTCCAGTGCGTGTTTCACCTTTTTTTATGATGATGATAGAATTACGCGTAATGATAAACTCACTTCCTGAATATCAGTTTTATTCATTAGATTTAATCTTGACATAAACTTCCAATTTCTATAGACCCTCCATAATTATTTTATTTCTTGCAAACAATAAAGGGAGAGAAGCATATCAAAGAGTGTATAAAAAAATAGACGGTATAATAAAATCTCTTTCCCATCCTGTGAATATTCGTTTGAAACAGGCTCAACAAGCGTTTCATATTTTTTTGTTCTATTAAAAAAATGCTATGTAGGGGTTTGCAGTCAAATATATATAAAAGGCTACAGACACTCAACTTTGTTCAAAACATTGATCATTAATTTTTTATCTCCAACTATGGATTCTGATACTGCCCAACCACACATTGTCCAAAACTTCTTACCATTCAATGTCTTTTTGGCTGATTGGCATGTTCGTGTAGCATGGGTTGCTTTCACTACTCTTTGGGTTCTCTGGGGCTTCTCTTGGTTTATCCGTAATGCCTTTGGTGGCGATGGCTCACACGTCATTCAACCTGCTGGCCACACTACTACTGCTAATACTAATACTGCTACTACCGCTAACGCTGTGGACCCTACTGCTCCACCCTCTACTGATCCAGAGGCTGGTGCTGCAACCAATACGACCGCAGCTCAGAACCAAAAGAAATTCCTTGCTGCTCCAGCTTGGTCCGTGGGCGTGTTTAACCGTCTGAACCGTGCTCACGATATGCTTCGTGACCTTGTTCTTATGCTCTCGTCTGTTCTTACCCTCAACACCTTTGCTCATGGCTCTACCAGAGCAGTAATGATCCTTGCCTGGATCTTCTTTGCATTTGCTGTTATCTATTTCTTTGTTGAAGCCTCTTATGAGCATCGTTACCTTCGATTGCTCTATTCTTTGACTTTCTATGGACTTTCTCTAGCAATCATCGGTTGTGCTTGGCACCAAGGTTTCTACTCTTATTATTAATTTAATTAATGCAGCAACCCTTTCTTTTTACACACTTAATAAATCTTAATTTTTAATCATTTTTTTATTCTTTTCTTTTTTCTTAATGTCGAACTGGACCATCAACTACACTTCACTTGTTGATAATAGCTCAAGGTTTGCTTGCTTTACCTTTGTTTGAAACATGTTGCTCATGTCTGTTTAGTAAGCTGCCCAGCCCTCGTGGCTTCAAACCTTCCACACCTCAAAAGCATTCAAGATCAGAAAAGACAGCTCCTGTTCTCGATAGACACGGTCAAGCAGAATTAAAAATGAAAAGAGCTTGGGATGTAGCATTAGCACCAGCCAAGTCTATACCCATGAGTTTGTTCATGATGTACATGTCAGGAAATAGTCTACAAATCTTTTCAGTGGTCATCACTGCAACTATGCTCTTTATTCAACCTATCAAAGCAATCATGTCTGTTCAAGAAAGTAAATATTTCCTTTTAATGCCTCTCTTTTTCAAACTAAACCTTTTTTTTTCTATTGTCAGCCTTTAGTCGATTCGAGTCAAAAGAGTCAGATTTGACTTTGCCCAAGCTATCCTTCATTGGTCTTCAAGTCATCGTTGTCTTACTTGGTATCTATAGAGTCAATTCAATGGGTTTATTGCCAAATACTGCTTCAGATTGGTTATCATTTATCAAACCAAAGGAAATACTTGAATTTGCAGCACAATAAAAAGAACAAGGGAAGCTTTATTTTTATAAAGAAAAAAAACATTATGTACAAGATGGATTTAGATAGACCTTAACATGACTTCCTCTTTTATTTTATTTTTCTTTTTTCCTTCTTCATGATGATGCTTCTGTAGCAGCAGGGTTTGGTGTATTATTAGGAGTATTCGGTGTAGTGTTGGATTCACTTTTTGGTTCAGTAAACCAAGCAAGTTGAAGTTTGCCCTTTGCAAAATTGGGCCCAAATGACATTGCTTTCTCGGCTACAAATCTCTGTGCATATTGAACAACTAATTCAGACTCTTTCTTTTCAAACAAGGTAACTGCACCATATTGCTATGATAAACATGTGTATCAGATATATGAAATCATACACAATAATAACTTACTTCAAAATGTTGACGCAATTCCTCCTCAGTAGCATCTTGAGGGATATCTTTAACTATGATCTTTGTAGGTCGATTATCTAATGTCATTCTAGCAAAACCACCTCTTGCACGGGGCCAACTGCCTCGACCTCTACCATAAAAGCCGCCACGACCGGGATAAGCTTGGCTGGTATTGACACCTAACATAGCAGCCTTTTTGTTTTTACATGAGTATAGATGCACTTCAATATTTACTATTGTTATTACTACCTCTGCTTCTAATAATTCGAGTTTTTTCTTGAGTTCCGCTGATGTAGCATCCTTTCCATCTGTTGTTGTTGTTGTTGTTGTTGCTGTCGCTTCGGCTGAGGCAGTAGTCGTGCTAGCAGTTATTGGTTTTTGACTATCTTCAATGGCAGATTGAACACTCTTGAGCTGTTTCAGAATCTCGGCTTTCTCCTCTATACTCATGTTGGGGTTGCTAGATAACTTTTCCAGCAATCGTTTCTGTTCTGCAATTTGCTGTTCCAACTGCTGCTCTCTCTTCTTTTGAAGCTCTAAAATGGCCTTCATATGTTCTTGGTGTTTCTTTTGTTTTTCTTCTCTTATTTTAGCAAGTTCTGCAGCACGAGCAGCAACGACCTCTGGGTCAGGCTCATTTGTCTTTGGCTTCTGTAGCTGTGGCTCCTTGGCAGCTGTAGGAGCATTGGCACCGGTTGCAGGGACACTTTCTTCCTTATTCCAATAAACCTTGACGAATCGATTATCAAAAACAGCATCAGGACAAGTATATGCTCTCTCTGCTTCAGCTCGGGTGCTATACTGAATAATTGCTTTCTGAGCATGAGGCTGTACGCTAATATTAGTAATGGTACCAAACTTTGAGAAAAACTCATTAACAGTAGCAATCTGGCAAAATTCTGGTGGAATCTTTTCGACTGTCAATGTTGTGTTCGTAGGGTTCACGTTCTGGTGACGATAACCTCCGCGTCCACCACGTCCACCACGACTGCCACCTCTACGGTGTCCAAGTCCAGGCATCATGTTGTTAGTTGGCAGCAAAGTGGCTCGTTCCGGATCATACGCGTCATTTGCACCACCAGCGAATTGCTGATTAGGCATACCTCGGCTGGCAGGTACAGGAGCTCCACTGGGAAGATTAGGCATATAATTGGTCTTGGCCGCATCCTCCACGATAATTCGATCTCGGCCGTGATCATAAGGACACATATCCCCCTTCATGCAGTATCCTTTTTCTATAACAAAAGATGTCAATTCAATGCCCATATTCTAACAAACTGTACAAGTTTTTCTTACCAATATAATCGCGACACATCGGAGGCTTTGACATGGGTCGATTAGATCCAATGTTTCCACGGTTACCGCCTCGACCTCTTCCTCTGTCATAAGATGAATAGTTACCAGATGGTATATTATAAGGATTTCTCCTATCATCACTGTTATTGCTACGGAAATATTTGGCAGAAGGTTGTGCGTTGTCATCGGGATAACGACGTTTCATTTGTTCAGGCATGTCCGTTCTGTCTCGAGATTCAGATCGTTGGCGTCTATGCTTGAAGTTACGGTCGCCATCATCGTCTTCCTCGTCAGAATAGGTGTTGAAACGATCAGCGCTTTCTTTGGATGGCTTACTGTTGCCATCAATATCATTAAATTTTTTAAACAAACGGTCAATGAAAGGTGTCGTTTCTATCAATGTTTGTTAATGAATATAAAGAGAGAGAAAAGCTTAACTTACGATCATCAAAGAATTCCTTGAGTTTGTCTTCCAAGGAAGCTCTTAGAGCATCGTTTCGTTCACCATTGCCAATGAGTGCAATGATATACTGAGCCAGCACTTTAGGATCAGCATCACAGCTAACATACACGTTAGTATCTACAAGCTTTTTATCTCTCTCTCATTTAAATTTACAGTGAAGCAACTTCATTACAAACAAATTCTTCTAAATCTTCAGCACTCGTAGACATTGTTACGTGAAACGTAAAAAGAAAAAAAAAAAAAAAAAAAAAGGCAACTGTATGCTGTGGAATATGTTGCTTCCAAAAAAAAATAAATAATACGTCACCGTGACTTGCGTTGACACAAGAGACAGAACTTAGACACAGAGCGAGACACACATTTCTTTATGTTCAAACATGTCATTTAATATAAAAAGTTCCTTTGTCGCTCGTGCTATTGTACAAGCTAATACAGAGCAAGCATTAGAATCAGATAAGAAGACTTCAGAAGGTATAATTTATAGAGAATTCTTTCTCTCTCGCGCGCGAGTTTATCTAAAATCATCCTCCCAAAAAAGTTAAAGCACAAGATTATGATCCAAGAACACTTTATGAGCGTCTTCAAGAACAAAGGATGCTACGTGAAGAACAATTTGCAGAAGAATCTCGCTTATCCAACCATATCAAACGTATCGATGAAGAGGAGGCAGAGTACTTTAAGACATTATCTGAAGAAAAAAGGAAAAAGGAAGAAGAGAGAAAGCGCAATGAACAATTAGAACTGGAAAAGTTTCGCCAAGAAGTTGAAAGTGCAAGGAATTCGGCAACTACAACAACTACCACTAATGCGGTAACAACAGCAACAAAGACAAGCACAGCTACAACATCCGTGGGACAAAAACGACAACTTCAAAAGAAAAATAAATATAAAGACCTTGTAGTGATAAAGAAACGAGATAGAGAAGATGAAGAAGAAAACAAAGAAAAGGAAGAAGAGAAGAAAGAGGTGAAAAAGGAGGATGGTCCAGCGACGAAACGAACCAAGACAAGTGGAAATGGGTCCCTTTCTTTACTGGCAGCCTACAGTGATGATGAAGAGGATGATTAGATATGACTTTGATCCGTAACTGCAAAAATGAAAAGAGACATGTAAAGCAAACAAACTGTTTTTATATGATTTTCTTATATATTCTTTATATTCCCCCTTTGGAGTCTTATATATATATATTTGTTAATTGATATGAATTATGCGTAAATTTAGGGAAAAGAATAGCAATAAGAAAAGAGCAGGGCAAAATAAAAAATAATAAAGCACAGTTATTGAACACATAAGCAAAGAAAGGATCTCTCTTTATTTCTTTCTCTTTGACTTTTTCTTTGTCACATATCATCTGTTACTTCGAGTTTAACACAACACTTGATCATGACGCAAGTGTTTTCCTGCTACTACTATTATTTACCCCACCATGGTTGTTATTCAAATAGAATCCATCTATGACGAAGCTCCATAGTGATGTACACTCTCATTGTTTTTTGGAGAAAGGAATGAGATTGGGAAATAGCAGAAAATCAATATTAACAACTTTTTTTATTTTCACTTAAATATGGGTGCATTTGTTATTGAACGAGCTATGCATTCTTGTTAAAAGGCCATCTTAACATCATGTAACGATATTTTAAAGAAAAAGTCAAGTGAAAAGAGTAAAGAAAGACAGCCTTAGAGTGTATGTTGTATGTGTACGTCTTGATAAATAAATAAAAAAAATGAGATTAAATATGTGATTTATTTTTTGATTTTAAGGAGACAGGAGGTTCAACCAAAAGGGAAATTAGTGTCCCCTTTGTCACCCCCTCCCCCTACTTCTTCTTCTTTATGTATCTCTTTTAAGGACAGAAGATATACATGCATAAACAACAGGGACAAAAAGATTATATTGTTTTATGTTTTGAAACATATTATTTTTTAAATTTCGATCAAATGGAGGACCTTGAAGAATGCTTTTTTCTCGGTCCCTTAATATATTGTAACTGTCAGTCGGCTTTCTTGCAATCCATTACTTTCTCCCATTTCTCCCGTCTTTTTCTCTCTTCTTCTTCTTCTTCTTTATAGACCCGTTAATAATTACTATTGTATTATATATTTTTTCTTTTTCATGGACTCTCCTTTGATCTACTCTCAATTGATAAATCTCGAAGGCTCCGAACCAGAAAGTTCCGATGAATTGTCAAGCAAATTTATAGCAAAAGACGATGACGTTGACGATTCCACAGCCATCTATGATACTCTAGATTCATATAATAAACTTTACTTAAACTGTCTTCAACCCTACGAGTATAATAATCATCCTCTTGATAAACCTATTCTTAAAGACGCGATCATTTGCGATGCACCTCTAGGAATTGCCTATGACGATTCTTTACAACAAACCATAGATCAGCAAAAGGAATCCTACAGCTGGATATACAATGATCCTACAGATAATATCGTAAAATCACCTGGTAATTCTCGAGCCTACGTCAATCTCAATGTAAGATATCTAGGAAGTTTTGTGTGTGTGTGTGTGTGGCCGATTATGTATATGTGTATGTAACACGTCCCTGTAGGACATTAACTCGTTTGTGGCAAAGAGAGACTCCATCCACCATTCGACACTGTTTCCCTATAGTGAAGATCCATATGGCTATCTGGACAACTATATGCCACCGACTGTATTCGAAGATAGTGATTTGGAAGATGAGGAAGACGAGGACGAAGACGATGAAGATGAAGAAGAGGATGGCGGCGGCGAAGGTGATGACGAAGGAGGCAATGATGATGATGTATTCTCTGAAGACGAGTGGCCTTTCTATAACGTGACAGCTTCAACAAGCACGTTTCATTCGGATAATCAAGAAAAACTCACTATCAAGATCAAGAAGCCCTTTTCGACCACTGCGATCAATAGCTCCCTTTTTGATGACTGGACCTTGCCTAATGGTCAAACGACAATGACTGCGAATATAGCAAATATAGCAACCGCAGCTGCTGCCGTTGCTGCATCCGCGTCGTCATCATCATCGTCGACAACAACAACATCATCATCTCTTGCTAACACTCACAAATACCGCAAGTCAATGCCAAACATCCAAGCAGTTACCTCGAAAAAGTCAAAACCAAAGACAGGTCGACGAAAAAGCACGCCTTTTCGTTTACCTGAAAAGAGTAAAAGTTCCAATAGTCTCTGTCTCATGACGGCTTCTTCTTCCTTATCATCACTTTCAAGTAACCTCAAAAGGTCTATGAAAGTGTCAGATAGCCTAAGCTCTTTACTAACCCTCGAAAGCGATTTGGCTGATACAGAACATGAAGACCTTGCCGCACAAGAAACTGAAGAAGACAAACAGCTGTTGTTAAAGCAAAAAGCCAAAGCGCTCACTTTAGGTGTACAAATAAAAAAAGGGAAAAACGTAGATAAAGCCTGTAACCATTGTAAGAGATCTCATCTACGTTGTGACGACATGAGACCTTGTCGTCGGTGTATTGCTACCGGTAAGGTTGGTTGTAAAGATGTACAACATAAGCCTCGTGGTCGGCCAAAGCTTATAAAGAATCAATAATAAATATAATTGTGTATCCTTTTTTTTTTTAAATGTCTGCTCTATAAAACAATAACAAATGCATTTGAAAGAAAAAGTAATAGCAAATGTATCTAATAAAGGCTATTATGTTCTTGATGTTAAAGAATGTGTCTATTAATTATTTATAAGAGAAACATTCAATGTCCTTTTTCTGCAAATAGATATAATGACTGTACAAGTCTCTTCTACAACAGTTTAAACGTTATCAAGACAAGTAAAACATGATTGAATAATAATTAATTGGTAATGGAAACAACTTGGTAGACGAAGGTACAATGCTGGATACAATGTCAAACGGAAAAGAACATTTATGCAAAGGACATCATTATATGACTATCTATTTTGGTCTAATGAAACAACAATAATTTTATGTGGCTTATTTCATAGTGTGTGGACTCTCATTTACGCGCATGCGCGTCAATGCATATGTACGCCCAGTGTAGATCAAAAAGGACGATTTAAGCCACATACGAAGAAGACGAATATATGCCAAAGTTTTTCTCTTCTTTTTTTTTTTTTTTTTCTTTATCCAATAAAATATATCATGGCACCTTTGACTGATAACCAAAAGATCCGCAAGCAGGTCAACTTTTACTTTTCAGACTCTAACCTTCCATATGACAAATATCTCTGGACTCTTCACGCAAATGCAGAGAACCACTGTAAGTTTTCAATATATATATATATATAATATAAATTGTATTCACGCGTATATAATCTATAGGGATTCCCTTGTCCATCATTGCAGGCTTCAAAAAGGTCAAAATGATTACTGAAGATGAACAAGCTGTCTTGGATGCTCTCAAGGAAGAAGAAAGCGACATTTATGAGCTTGATGTTGAAAACAAAAATATCAGAAGAAAGGGTGAAGTCGTCAAACAAGACCATGTCTCTCGTTCTATCCACGTCAAGGGTTTACCTTTGGTTGATGAAGGCGCAGAAAAGCCAGTTGAAGCCTTGATTGAACTTCAAGATAAAATGGAGGATTTCTTTAATGAAAAGGCTAAAGTACTTGCTATTCGTTTAAAGAAGCACGATGACACCAAAAAGTTCAAGGGATCTGCCTACATTGAATTCGAAAACCCTGAAGCTGCGAAGAAGATTGCTGAATTGAAGGAAGTTGAATTTGATGGTCATAATCTTGCTATTTTATATAGACCTGAATATCATAAATTAAAGGAAGAAGAATATAAAGGTCAACCCATGAAGAAAAAGAAGAAGAGCTTTAACGCATTCAGACAACAACCTGAAAGAACAAATAAGAGAAAGCGTAATGATCCCAAATCAAAACAAAACAAGAGAACAAAGAAGGAAAACGAAACATCAAAGGCTGAAGAAGCTAAGGATGAAGAAGTTAAGGCTGAGGAGAATGTAGTAGGAGAAGAAAAGAAAGAGGAAAAGGCTGAATAGAAGATCATTTGTTTGTATCATAATCATTTAATAAAACTAAAAATATTATCATTTTCTATTGTTGAGGAAACGTAACGAGCCATCGCTGTAAGATTCTCTGAACGACAGCACCACCACTTGGGTCTAGCTTTTCTAGAAAGCGTACAGTTATTGGTTGTTGACTGTCAATCATGAGCATAGTTCCAAAGGCATTAATAGCCTTAGGTTCAGCTGATGCTATCTTCATCTTTAGAATTTCTCGCGTATTCTGAGCATCTCTTTCTTTTATAATTTCAAACGATGAGTTGACCAATTCTCTTTTATCGATCTGTATCGTCGTCTGCTCATATCCATCTTTACATAGTCTGATTGAGAAGAAGATGTCCAGGAGTGTGATGCCACAATTTGGATGAGAAAACGTTAGAGCTCCTCCAAAGTCAATAGACAACGTTGGTAAAGGAATACCACCTGCACTATACAGAGAAAATGGCTGAGTTGTAGGAGCGGGAATACTTGCTTGCTGCTGCTGCTGTTGTTGTTGTTGTTGTTGTTGTTGCTGTTGTCCTGGTGCTATCGGCATCATTGATGGTGGAGTCGTGTTGGCGGTGTTTGTAAGCGTTGGAGGAAGTGATATATGGCCGGAACTATTGGACGCACATATTGAAGCTTGATCGTTGATGGGAGAGGCGTCCTTTTTGATTTTGTTTTGTCGCTGTTGAACCAACTGTGCTGCAAAATAAGCACCTTTTGTTCCATCTGAACATGATGCATCTGTTACTGTTCGTTCGAGCTTTCTCTGTAGCTTTTTGCTATCTTTTTCCAATTTTTCCATCTCTAGTGCTTCAGCTGCTTTCTCTCGTTGCTTTCTTTCCCATAGCAGCTTTCTTTCTTCCTTCAGGCTGATCACAGGCGCACCCTCCAATATTTCACCTCGTTTCCACTGAATGCCACAACTATTACAAAGTGTGCCATGACCTCCAGGGCCAGGTCTCCACATGGATGTATATTTAGTACCACAGTATGTACACCGTAACATACTTTCGTCTCTTACACCAGGCATTTTTGTTTTGGGTACTATAGATAGTATAAGCACTGTACTATACATTCATTATTACTTACATTCAGCCTCAAACTTTTCATCCCGCTCTCGTTTACCAAGCTTTATAGCATTCAAGATTTCATTTCTCTTTTTTTCTGCCATGATGGGTCCAGTGATGATATCAGGCACTGTCTGTATCCTCATCAAGAGGTTTTTAATCTCTTGTGCTTTATTATTATCAAATTGAATGTATCTCTTTTGTGGAAACAGGTTGACTTTTAGACCTAATCTCTTCTTTACGTCTTTTGTATCCTGAACCACACGTTTCACTGCCTCTACGATCTCTAGGTTCACGTTTGATAGTAGAATGTTGGCTGGTTCGTACTGTTCAAATGGTAATTCTATCTTTTGTTTTTCTGTTGTCGTTTCCAAGATATGGTTAACATACTCTATATCATACTTGTGTCCATGTTTTAGTATTTTGTCCTTTGGTGTATCAAAAAATTCGTCTGCCATATCTGGATCTAGAGGCAATGCAAACGATGCTCTCAACTTGAAGATGTTTAATACATGTTTTAATAGCACGTATCAATGAAAACTTACTTCGACTGGGTTATTGCATACGGAAATCAGCGCTTCCTTTGGAAACACATAACGTTCACTTGGTACTTCTTTCAGTTCAAACACGACATCAGTCCATTGAAGTTGTAGTGGTTCTTGCTGATGGTTGTCCTTTATATTCCCTTCAATGTTGTCATTGCTACTACCACTACTACTACTACTGCTGCTGCTGCTGCTATTATTTTGTTGATCACTACTTGCGGCATCTATTACATTAGGTTGTTCATTAGTTGATTCTTCAGGATCGTCTTTCTTTACTGAAACGCCTTGATGGGCTTCAATAATCCTCGACCATGGTTCTGACCGAGTTGCTTCATAAAAGCTTGTATCTTGAAATAAGTGTGGACCTAAATGTAGTGTACACGATCCCAAGTATCTCATATTTGGCCACTTTCTTCGAGTAGCTGGAGCTCTTCTTGGTTGTTGTTCTCCATCTGGTTTATATTTTACAAAGATTGATGTTGCCCAATTGAGACGTGACTGTAACAAAGATAGATGAAGAACACCACTAAAGACGATAATGGAGGAGGCGATTAACATGTTTGTGATATTGTAACCTGTCATAGTTACTTGTTACATTCTTTTGTCTTTTCTGGTTTCTTTTCTGTTGGTATTTCAAATTTCTTTAATGAAACTTCGACCCTCTTTTTGGCAGCAATAAGCGCAGAACTTGACATGAAGAAAGAAAGAAAAACAAATTAAAATGCCGCACTGAATACACCTTCTGCTATTTATGAGCACCTCTATTCAATATAGGACCGGGCTCAACAAGAAATAAATGGGTAGTTTATATCGTAGAACGGGCATAGGCAGTAAGCTCACAGCTTCTTGATCAAGTATAGCATTGCCTGCTGCGTGTATAATCTCGAGTCTTTATCAAAAATATCCGGCAAAGTTTATACTTATTCTGGTAAGCAAAAGAAAGGAATAATGAATAGTTCAATATACCATACTATGCATCCCGTTACCCAAAAGAACCCCAATCTTTAGTGCAAGTTGCTCTATATCCATTTGCTGTCATTACAGAAACTGAAGTAATGTGACTGTTTCGTCAAGGAAGAATGGTGTGTGTCTAGGGGTCAGATTGAGAAAGTTGGGGGTGCAGCACCAGAGCAATAGGAGCCAACAGAGAGCCGGGAGTGGGTAATTGAAGCATTCTGCCCAAGGTAGTATTGGATCTCTCTCTCTTTATCATCTGAACGGAAGGACAATATGGTTTGCAGAGTAAGCGATCATGTTTAGATGGATGGATGAATGGAAATAGATATGCGCACATAACTGAAGGATGGATGGATGGATGAAAATGATATGTGAACTGAGGGAGAGGGTATTGGGATGACATGCATACAGCCTAATGGATTAACCTTTTCCTCTCAGCAACGTGTGCGCGTGTGCATTGTCCATTTATTCATCTCTTAATCGACCATTACTAATTTTCAATTGTTTTCCTTTTTTTGCGGATTTAGTTGAAAGAATATCAGGTAAGAAGAAGAAGAAGAAGAAGAAACAAAAAGCTAATGCATATCAAAGGTTGTTGGACGTAAACTCCCTTCTGAGCAAGAACCTGCTCCCAAGCTCTACCGTATGAGAATCTTTGCTCCTAACGATGTTGTTGCCAAGTCTCGTTTCTGGTACTTCTTGAAGAAGCTTCGTAAGGTCAAGAAGGCCGCTGGTGAAATTGTTGCCTTGAACCAAGTAAGTTTTTTTTTTTCGGGGAAAAGGGTAGATCATAACAGAATGATGCTTATGTCAATGATTAGATTCACGAAAAGCGCCCTGAACAAATCAAGAACTTTGGTATCTGGATTCGTTACGATTCTCGTTCTGGCACCCACAACATGTACAAGGAATACCGTGCCATGAGCCGCGTTGAGGCCGTTGATACTTGCTGTAAGTTATAGATGATGTTAGATGTTGAAATGATGCCAACAGTTTAAATTATAGATCAAGATATGGCTGCTCGCCACCGTGCTCGTTTCAGATCCGTTCAAATCATTCGTGTTGCTGAAATCAAGGATGCTGATGTCCGTCGTCAATACATCAAGCAACTCTTGGCTCCCAAGCTTTCTTTCCCCTTGCCTCACCGTATTGTCAAGGCCGACAAGAAGCACCGTGCTCTCTTCATCGCCAAGAGACCCACCACTTTCTACTAAACTGTATATTCCTTTTTATTTCTTTCGCTTTGTATAAAATAAAGTGAAAAGAACATAATTCGTTGTGTGTTGCGGTCTTTATAGACATGTGAGTTTCTATTTCTAACTTGGAAGAACCATTCATCCTAACATTGTTTCGGATCTTTCTAAGCTTGATTCGGTTCAGGGAGATTATGCAACTGGCCAGGACTGCATAAACCATCTGTCATGGTGAAAACGTAAGCAGGCCCATAAAAGACGTCAGTTTATTGTTTTCTCTCTTTCTTCTTATAGCTGATCACATCATCTTTCCCCATGCAAAAGCGACTGCATTCTTTATCATCGAGCGAATCAAGCACATCTTCTATCTGGAATCGTGTAAGACGACTATTTCACCTTTACTCTACTGAGCCATCACTTTCTTCTTCAGCAACTACGCATTCCGAAACCTCTAGTAGTTATTGGGTGAATGACTACTTATCAGACAGAAAGGCAAGGCGTTTATGTTGCCGTCGTTACCGTTGTCATCTTGGCAGCAGAGAGCAAGATGAACAACAGACACCAGCTGCATCATTTCATCTTCCACCATTCAGTCCTACTTACGCAAGAACTGATGCATTCCCTTACTCTAATTTCTATTACAGATTGCCTAATGGTAAATGGATGATACGTTATAGATCGGGTACGAGAGATATACTAGGGACAGACGAAATTGAAGGTTATATGATATGATTCACACATTTGTGTATATGTATATTTATTGTTATTCATGTTGTAAATAATGCATTCGCAATTTATTTAAATGCGGGTGAAATCTCGGACAATACATATTGTAATAAATCAAATAGCTTTGTCATGCTTATGATGTATGTAATCACACATCCTGGCTTACCACAAAAAAGAGATGACGTTGAAGAGATTGAGATCGTAGACACGGATCTTAAACTGTTGAGAAAGGGTTTGTTCAGTTTGCACAATATCAGGTGCCTGGGGTTTGAGATCTTATAACGCTACCCATAACAAGATAATACCCTTTCATATGTGGATATCGACCCAGCTTCTATGCGAGGCTTTTAGAAAGCTAAAGCAATGACCAGTTACTGTTCTTGTGCTCATTAGCACAACATAACCTTCTCTCAAGCTACACTTTATTAATCCTGAAGCAGAGATCGCACCCAAAATTGTTGTTGTTTGTGCTCGGGTCTTGGGCACTGTAACCACAGCAGGCAATGCTTTCTTTGACCAGGCCATACTACGTTTTAAATTAATATGAAATGCAAGCTCATCGAGAAAGACGCAATTAGTTCTGAAGCCCATGTCCGTACACTCTCACTTACGAACTTAGTCAAAACGTCCCTAAATTTATTCTTCACTATTCCTATCTACAGGATGAAATTGAGCCTTTTTTTGAATGACAAGTTATGTTCTTACAAAATTGTAGACAGTGCTTTTAGAAGCCTTGAAGGATTCTTATCTATGTACTCCAAGATCGCTTACTTGTGCTCTTTATGAAGTATATACGAGTGACCGGTTTTCTTACACTTATAAAATCGCTATCAGGATTCATTTTGTACATTTGAGTCCATCTTTGAGTGGTGTGAACATGAATGCCTAATTGCTTTACAGCAGCTGAAGCACGCATAGCTCTCTCAAATACCAGTTTAAAGAATCTAACTTTATCTTGATCCTTATAGAGTGTATATGCTCACTTAGTTGATAACTCCTTCATGCAAAAATCTGAATCATCTTTTGCACTTCTATCTTGTATAGGGATTAATTCAAAATTATCCTCCATAGGTTGGTTATATAAATGCTGAGTGTGTGAACTAGCTGTTTCTAGAGCATATCGCTCTTCATCAATGATGTATTCATCAACCTGCATTATTACATGTCCGTGTTTATAGAATATTTAAAAGCTCATTTTGTAATACTCAGTTTTTAATAAGAGAGTGAAACAAAGAAACAAGAGAACTGACAGTGCTTTTCATGCTTGATATACTTATATTCTGTACGGCAAGAGTTGATGTGACATCAAAATTTAACAAGCGCGGCTTTTACTCTTCATTGATTTTTGGAAATAATGCTAGTCCAGTCGAGCGCATGTACCATTCTAGTTGGTATATACGTATCATTATTATTATTATTATTATTATTATGATTGGTTTCACATTGGATCCCAAGAAAGATTGTTCTTTGTTACAGGCCATTGTGTACCTGCTTATTCAGCCAATCATTTCAACTCATATGGTAAAAAGGAAAGACCTGGTTGGCAATCATAGCATGAAAATTCCTATTGTGTTTATTTGAGTCAGGTTAAAAAAAGGCGTGTGTGTATGTACGCACGTTTATAGTCTGTATGTTGTATATTTAAAAAAGGTATAAATGTTGGATATCACTGTCTTTCTTGTAGAATATTGTTACTATTATCATTACTGGTATCTATAAACGGCTTTTGAGCAGCCCAAGCGATCAATTTAGGTGTCCAGTGTTCTTCTATAAGGCCTTCTATATAGTCATCAATAACTGAGCTGTATTCATCTGGATTTTCTACGATTTTATGAACCAATACAGGTTTTAAGGCAAGCATAGCCATTTTCCAATTTCCAAGCATTTCTCTACTGATAGGCTCTAATGGCTTTTCTATATAGGTCCATTGAGTCAACATGTTTGAAATTGCGCATAGAATGTGTACATACTATATGTCAAAGACCGCTCTTGTCTTTCGATAACCTTAAAATGTTGTTCTTTCAGCATTGTACCAAATTTAGCTGCTGTGCACGGGTCCTTTCCATTTTCTCTCAGCATTTCGTAAACTGAAAAGATATAAGTATGAATTTGATAATCCTTTCTTTCTTTAGAAACTTACATGCTTCATTTACAGTTCGTACAATGGGCACCCTGTCATTTTCCTATATGTAAACTAAAGTCAGCACATCTAGACACTTTATCAACTTAAGAACTTACAGGAAACTGTGTTTCCATGAGCTCAATAACTCCGCCTGGTTTTAATACACGATATGTCTCTTTTAAGACAACTGGCCAGTCGGATACCGCAAAGGCAGATAGCATGAAACGCATATTTACAAAATCAAACGTGTTATCAGGATAAGGTAGTCCACTAAGGACATTATATATTTCAAAATTAACATTCTCTGGTCTGATCGTTGTCGGAAACATGTCTGTTACATCAACACCTGTAAATCGATACTCTGGATACTCTACAGCTAGTTCCTAGTAAAACGTGTGTATGTGTGTGATGAATGATACAGTTATAATCAACTATTCTATAAAGTTTACCATCACCCAACAGCCCGTACCACAACCAAGATCAAGAACGGACGCTTCTTTGGGTAATATCCTTTGAATGGAATCTAAAATGTTCTTACTGCAAATAATGTAAATATTAGCTATACAGGTCAATATATATGAATAATTATACGTGTATACCCATTGAACATTGCTTTCACAGTAAAGTGTTGCTGATAGAAAGTGAGTTAAATGAATGAGTATAGCTTCTTATAGTTACTGAATTAAGTCTATCTTGCTCTATCTCATCTCTTGGTAAAATATAAGTACTTGTCTCATCTTGATAATATTGTCTCCCGTCAATGGTAACTGAATTATTTGATTGGGAAACACCAGATGTAGTGTTTGTATTCACACTCTCTCTCCGAGGTGAATTATCTCTTGGCTTATGTTGATGATTATAGCTGCGGTTATAACGGTGATATCGAGATTGTTTTATTCCCATTACTTTAGAAGAATAAAAAAGAATAAAAAAGATTTTTTTGTCCTTGTGCTTAATGGGCTTTATTAAGTTCGTATTACGTCGCGCAAATGATACATGATTGACATTTTTATTTGTTTATCTATTATTGCGCACTCCATTCATTGTTGGCTGTGTTCGCTTCCTCCCCCCATTCTTTCTCTTTTTCTTAAAGTTTTGATGACAATAAGATCAAGTTGACTCTGTGAATTATTATTAACTCTATTTCCCTTTTTTTTCCTTATACATATGTCATTGAACTAACGTTAAGATATACAATGATCAAGTTCCTTTTTCATAAACATGGATGGCAGCTTCTTTTTTTGTCGATCCTTTTACTTTTCGTATTATATATTTTATTACTCGCGTTTTAACGAAAAAGATCTTCTTTATTACATGATAAAGATGTTCTAAAAATGTATATTATAAATCATCCGATTTCTTTTTCTTGTCATTAATATAAAAGATTTATATATAGTTTTACGCTTTTTGGAATACGGAGATTTTGGGTTACGTGGGCCCTGGATCAAAACAGCAAAGTTGGATTATGTCCACTTATATATCACAAATGCACATAGCAGGAATAACGTGATCCTTTGTCAAATGATGACTAAGAGTAAAAATGCAATTCATCAGTTCAATATATGTGACAGTAAATAGAATGCTGCTTTCTTTTCCCTTGTAACCTTTGATATAAAGCAAAGGTGAGTGATTAAGTACTTATAAAAGAGGGGTGAGATATTCTCCTCCTCATTACTGGCTTAAAAAGTTGATGTAACCATTATAATATGAGCCACCAAAAGAATATATTTTTACTCTTTTAAGCTTTTTTTTTAAAAAAAAGCGTGTAAGACAATCAACTCATTTAATGAGATAGAGAATAGATCAATTAGGCATGAAAGAGAACAGAATAATCCTATTTTATTGCCCTCTCCTCTCCTTTTTTTTATTTTTCTTTTTGAAATAAAATCAAGCTCATGTTATGTACAAATATTGCCTGCATACGTGAACACGAGGGGAAAAGATGCTACTGTACATATAAATGATGTATAAACTTGTGTTGCAGAGTCATGAGCAAGAAAGTCACATTTATGAGCAGATAAAAAAAAAAGCTACTGACTTGTAGATCAATTAAATGGATCAGCAAACACACAAGATCATGTCGAGTGAATAGGATGTTGTTTTATTGCTATAAAAAAAATGCATTTATCTCCTGAACAAGGATTATACCTAATGACCTTATGCATATATTATGCATGAAGTGTGGTTAAGGATAAAGCTATACGACGTCATTAACCAAAAGTATATTTTCATCCTTTGCTTTTATGTTCCATTTTCACATAATGCGGTCAAGAACAGCAAAAGCGAAATGGAAAAGGAAAAGACAAGGTCCGTATTAAAATTTATAGAAATAAGTGTAACGCTTACAGGTGTTACTAATACAAAAAGAAGAGAAAGAAACGACACAGAAAGTCTAGAATACTTTGGCTCACCTTACTCAGTACATGTCACCCTATATATATATACATATGCATACATGCTTTAAAAACATTCAAACAATAAACATTTCTTAATATGGGCCATGCAAATCATTAGAATATAAGTAAACGTGTCATTTGTTTTAGAATGAATTACAAAGGTTATGCATCCACGTTTAAACTGCAAGAAAGCAATGGTATCTGAATAAAAGCATCTGGAGTCGTTTTAATAGATGTTCTTTAGCGTCTTACCGCAGGAGCATTACCTCGATCAAGTTTTATCATTTTTAAAAAAGGAGGTTCTTGATTTAATGCGAAAAGAGTAATTCATTACGCTAATAGCTTTTACTTACTTCTGCCAAAGATAAAGATATGTAAAGACTATAATACAAGATATGTTTGTATACACTTCAGGCAAAACGGTAAGTCTATATTCATTAAAACTGGTACTAATAGAAATAAGATTAGACATGCATACATTGTCAGCAGATTGGATGGATACTTTAAGTTTAGGGTTCCGTCTTGCAGACTGAATTAGTCGTAATATATCAAAAGCACACACCTAATCCTTTTGTTATTGCTTTCTTACTGCTAAACAAAAGCTGTATCTGCAGTCATTGGATAGTATTACTGAGAAAATTTGATAGCAAAGAGCAAAATTATATAATCAGTTTCATAGCATGGACATCTATGGTAGGAGTGACAAAAATGCATATCCTGAAAGATAAATGACCAATGGCAAAGTCAAATAGAGTCGAGTAAGGAGATATAAACAACAATAAACATATATTGAGGAGGCTGTCATACGACATCAGGGACAACAAATAACTTGCATGTCCATCCTGAATCAAATCACAAGAGCTAAGCTCATGGATACAGACAGGTATAGGTTATTTCGATTTTCACTTTATGCTTTAAACCCAACTCGAGACACTTTAGAGTAAAAGGGGGTGTAGACCTATTCTCAAAATTTAATATAGGCTTTAGTTAAATCTTTTCTTGGATCTACTGTTTCTGAAGGACTAATATTATTGGTTGAAATTACTCACCTTCGCACATCCTATGTGTCCCAGATTAAGCATATAACTTTTTCTTTTAGATGAGGGCTCATCGATGGGGTGAGCCTTGATGTTATCGAGTAAACTGATAGAGCTCCGAGTGACGTTTTTGTGATATAGTTGTAATAGTAAAAGAAGAAGTACATATGCATGTCTTTATAAGAACAAGAAGAAAGAAAGAAGAATCCCAAATTACAGTATCGTCAATTTATATGAAAGCAGAATTAATAATAATTGAGCATGACGCGTTATATGGTAATAACTTACTTCTTGTTCAATCTTTTAACGCATGGACTTATACAATACGATTAAGTATTTATAGAGTAAATACAACAACATTGCCTATTCATAAAGTTGCGCGTGAGAAGTGTATGTTTCCTTTTTTTTTTTATTAAACTCATTGGTAGGGTGGACCTTGGCATCATCAGCAAATTCATAAATCATATATCCCCTTTTTTTGTTATTGGCCACAACATTGTAATAATGATGCATTTAAAGTGTATAAGCTATTAAAGATCTAGAAAGAGAGAGTTTTATTCAATTTTTATCAGAATAAAACGTCGAGTTTTCATCCATGGATCATCCTCTACATTTCACCCAGTGAGTAAAACGTAGGTAAAATACCTATTTTATACCTCTGATAAAACTTGCAATTATTTTCAGTGGTATCAGATACGGACTTCAGGACACTTAGTTTCAGGGCAAAGTTTCCCATAGTGGCATTTTATACCCTACAATTCATATGAAAGGTCTGTCTGTTCGAAATTTACATCCAAAAGTTGTCAATACATATTACAGCTTTTTCAATTGAAACAAAAAAAGAAAACCTTGTACATAAATGCGGATAGTTATCATTGCAAAAAAGCAACTCTTTATGAATAAACTGTCTAACTGTTTATTTTAAGCCTTGGCTGGGCTAAGGATGCATGTGACCAGTCTGTCAACCTGATATGAGGACTGTATGCATTTTTAGACAATCTGTAATAATAAAGATGGATCCGTCTTGCTTGCAGCACCTTTTTTAGTATAAAGTGTTTTTAAACTTTTCTTAGACGTTTTCTATTCGCCCTTCATTTACCGCCCTTCGTTATCTGTATCCCCTTTCTTTTCTTTTCATCCGATTCTGGTCTACAGTACATCTATACACTCATTCCAAGTCATTTTATATAAAAATTACAAATGGGTAAAGTCTTTGCTATTCTTCTTTTGTAAATAAACTAGCCTTTTGTGTACAAAAATGATTCTCATTCTTAAATGTATTTACTCTATAGATAAAGTTGAGCGGGGGAAGAAAAGGTTTGTGTACTAATTTGCCAAAAAAGTATAGTTTGTTTCTTTACAAAAAAAGTCTTTAATGCGAAACGGTAGACAACGAGATAAAAATAGACCTTCTTTTTATCTTGGCCAAGATTGATTTTAATTCCGTGTTTGCCTCCTGAAATTCGTTCATAATTTTATTAATACTTTTTCTTTTCTTTTTCTCTCTTTTAACACTTTTATGCTAAAATCCATGAATGAATCCAGAGTGAAAAGATTATGGAAGAATAGACTAAGTAGCTTAGGATCATGTATCCACTCATCTCATACATCAGTCGAAGAAGAAGAAGGAGGAAGACGGCAAAGCATACAAGAATTAAAGAAGTTACCGACAGTGAGGAGAAAACCTTTGCCGGCTGATTGTCCTGCATTTGATTTTGATATATGTGAAAAGACATACACTGATATTCCAGTACGATGTGAAAGTAAACAGTATCAAGAAAGAATATCTGACATTGATCATCATCTCGAAAAGATTCGTAATGATGAAAAAATAGTCCTGTTGACAAAATTACTTCAAGAGAAGACATCAAGAAACCAATAACCTCCTCTTTGTGTCTATAACCACTCTCTTTTTTATTATTATTATTGTTTATACATTCATTCTTACACCTTTAAACCCTTCTTCTTCTTTTGCGTGATTTTAGTTTCTATTGGAAAAAAGTATTACTATTAATTAAACTAGTCTATTTTTAATATATTTTCACTTTACCTTCAATATATTTGATGTCTTCTTCATCATTGAAGCCTATTGTTTCTTCATTAGATTCAGTTGATGCTTGCTTAGTATCTTTATCATTTGTTGTTGTATATTTGTTATCCATCTTTTTGAATTTAGCAACATAGAAACCATCCATGTTGTGTACATGAGGATAAAATCTACGTGTCATCTTGAGACTAGGATGGAACGTCTTTCCACGGTATGAAGCAAAACCTTCTCGACCAAAGTCAAGTCCTGTAGGCACTAGTTTGACATTGGGGCGTTTTGAAAGAGCATAATTGACAACTGCTTCATTCTCTTCTACTGTGACGGAACATGTTGAGTATACAATATAACCTCCTGTCTTTGATTTAGCATCTACTGAGTCAATGGCAGATAAAATAAGTTGCTTCTGAAGGAAAGGAATATCAATAAAGTCCTTTTCTGTCTTGTTTAATTTGACACTGGGATCTTTGGAGATAACACCAGTACCTGAACATGGTGCATCAAGTAAGACACGATCAAAGCCACCAATCACCTTGGGGAATTCACGACCGTCATAATTACAAACAACAGCATTCTTGACACCCAAACGGTGAATATTGGCCACCAAACTCTTTAAACGATCTTTTGTAGCGTCATTGGCAAACACCATACCCGTGTTCTTTTGCAGTGCGGCAATATATGTTGTCTTACCACCTGGGGCAGATGCCATATCGAGCACACGCTCGTTAGGTTGAGGTGCCAATGCCATGACGGGTAAGAAAGAAGAAGCAGCTTGAAGCATATAGTGTCCAGCAAGGTATTCAGGTGTAGCACCAATAGGTACTTGAGATTCAAACACTTGGAGGCCCACTTTGCTCCATTTACCAATAGGTTCAAGGTTAACACCACGGTTAATCAATGCTTGTGCAAGATCACGACGACGGGTCTTTAATGTATTTGTTCTAATGGTCACAGGACGAGCTACTTCGTTAGCTTCAAAGAATTCGATAGCTTCAGAAACAGGGAAGAGGTGAAACAGCTTCTCTGCCAGGAATTCAGAGTATCCATAATAAGCGGCAATATCCTTGATCAATCGATCGACATACTCCTGACGACTTGTATTAGGGTCACGAAGCTTCTTGAAATCGTTTAATACGCCCACAATGTCTTTAATTCGCTGACTAACAAGGGTGATATCTGACACTAATTCTGCTTCCTCTCCTTCAGGTAATTTGTATCGTTCGCCTTCTTCAAGTTCTTCTTGTTGGTTGGCTTGCTCTCTTAGTTCGGCCTCAGCTTCAGCTGCTTCACGGGCTGCGCGAGCTTCAATTTTACGAGATTTGCGTTCATCAAGTGCTTGTCCCTTTTTGCAGAAGCAAGTTAGTATAAAATTTACCATCTTTGAGGAAAATGCTATATACCTCAACAAATTCATCATCCTCTTCGTCCTCCTCCTCCTCCTCTTCTTCTTCTTCTTCTTCTTCCTCTTGTTCTGAATCAGAGCCCAAGAAATCAGCATCTGCTTTAGGGAAATAGTTTTGTTCTTCTTGTCCATCTTCTTGTTCACTTTGTTCCTCTTCTGCACTACCGTTCATTTCAAACTCATCGTCCATTTCAAATTCGTCCATGTCCTCACTATCTTCAGCATCGGAGACGACTTCAAGATTATCCCAAAGATCGTCACCATCGGTGTCTTTCTTCTTAGTCTCTGTCTTGGCTTTCTTTGACTTTTTGGAATCAACTTCTTCTGTGCTTTGACGCTTCTTTTTATTCTTTTCAGCAAGTGCTTGTTGTTTCTTAAGTTTTGATTTAGCTCGTCTTGAAAGCTCTGTGCGTTCGGGCTTTTCAAGAGGCTCAGGATCTTGTTGCTTATTTTTAGCGCGGCGTCCCATTTATGTACAGAAGATTATAGAAAGAGTGATAATTTTTTGAAAAAGGTTCAGTGGTTCGTTTTATTCATAGATCGTCACATTCGAGTCACGATTTAGGTCCTTGTGTGGCTTGGTGCTCCCCCCTTTTTTTTTCAATTTTAATGCAGTGACTTCAGGGCTCATGCTTATTATTGTATTATCCAATAATTTTCTCTTATTTTCTCGGAGACTGTCTCTTAATTGCTGAAAAATACAATATTTATGTGTTGTCAAAAATGTGATGACATATGGTATTGTAAAGCTTTATATATCCAGAAGAGATTGAAATACAAGGCTTGGGTAATACTCGTGTTATTTTATATAGTGTTGTGTTGTAGATACAATATAGTAACTTTACTTTCTCTGGAAATCCTGTAATATGACAAGAAAAGCTAGGGTGGGTGTTTATTGAACAATATATAGTATGCATAAAATTACAAGTATAATACATGTATCTATCCTATTAAAGAAAAAAGTTATTCAGCAGAAGGTGGCGCACTGGGCGCATCTTCTGGGAAAGGAGGTGGAGAAGAGGTCTATAGAAAATGAGAAGCTGTATATTCACGCTTATGTTTCAATTACCTTCTTTCTAACGTATTCATCATACACAGTATGTTCATCAAAAGGTCTCTTTCCTAATAATTTCTCCATGTCTTCTCTTGTCAAAACCTCCTTGTCTAATAGCAGTCGAGCAACCTTTTCGATGTCTTGTTTCTTCTCACTTAACAATTTCAATGTACGTTCATAGGCTTCATTCACCATTCTTCTTGCTTCGTTATCAATCAAGGTAGCGGTTTGCTCTGAATAGGGCTTCTGGAGTTGTTGCTCATTTTGATCTGTGAAAGACAGAGCACCCACCTTTTCGTTCATACCATACTGAGTGATTTGGGCGTATGCAATCTTTGTCACCTTTTGCAAATCGTCATGTGCACCTGTTGTGATAGAATCAAAAAAGATTTGTTCAGAAACACGACCACCTAACGTCATACACATGCGGTCGAGCAATTGCTCCTTGGAGTAAAGATATTGATCCTTGGGCAAGTATTGAGCATAGCCAAGAGCAGCAGATCCACGAGGAATGACTGAGACCTTTAAGAGAGGATCGGCATGCTTCAGGTACCAACCAGCAACAGCATGACCTGCTTCGTGATAGGCAACAGTCTTCTTTTCTTCTGGTGATAAAACTCTTGACTTCTTTTCCAACCCAGCAATGACACGTTCAATAGCATCTTCAAAGTCCTTTTCTTCAACCTCTTCCTTGAGGCGACGAGCAGCAATCAATGCAGCTTCGTTACAGACGTTGTGGATATCTGCACCAGAGAAACCTGGGGTAAGGGCAGCAAGCTTGCGAGAGAGATGCTCGACATCAATGGTTGTCTTGATAGGTTTCAAATGGACCTTGAAAATCTGAGCACGGCCGCCGATATCAGGACGATCAAGGACGATATGACGATCGAAACGACCAGGACGCATAAGAGCAGGATCCAAGACATCAGGACGATTAGTACCGGCTAAAACGACAACATGTTGGCTAGAGTCAAAGCCATCCATTTCAACCAAGAGTTGATTCAGAGTGCTTTCACGTTCATCGTTTCCTCCAAATTGTGCATTCTTTGAACGGGCTTTACCGATAGCATCAATTTCATCTACAAAAATGATGCATGGTGCATTCTTCTTGGCTGTTGCAAACAAGTCTCTTACACGAGACGAACCAACACCAACAAACATTTCAACAAACTCTGAACCAGAGACACTCAAGAAGGGCACACCAGCTTCACCGGCTGTAGCTTTTGCGAGCAATGTTTTACCTGTACCTGGGGGACCTGACAAAATGGCACCTTTAGGAATGGTTGCACCAAGACGTTCATAAGCAGCAGGGTTCTTTAAGAATTTGACAAACTCCATAATTTCTTCCTTGGCTTCATCTGCTCCAGCAACGTCCTTGAACTTGACCTTGATATCTGTTTCTTGATTGAACATCTTTGCCTTGCTCTTTCCGATACCAAAGATGCCACCTTGTCCACCAACACCACCTGGGCCACGGCGTGTCATGTAGACGAGGGCACCAATCAACAGCAATGAAGGTGCAAAGTGGGCAAGTACATTGAGCATGCTGACTTCGTCGCGATAGGCTACTGGAATACGTTCGTTGGGAGGAATGCCAAGTTCGTTTTGAGCTTGATCTAATTTCTGTTCAAAGCTGTCAGGTGATCCAATAGTAAAGACAAATGACTGACTAGGGCTCAACCCAAGTGTGTTGGCTTCAGGTCGCAAGTAGACTCGAACTCTATTCTTATTCAAGACAACAAGTCTGTCAACAAGACCTTTGTCGAGTAACTGTGTACGGAACCCTTGCCAGGTGATTTCCTTTGAAGATTCTGATGGTGCTGTCAATTTCCATAAAAGCCAGGTACCAACGGCAGCACCTAGTAACGCATTCCAGTTGGTTGGAATTTCAGGTGTCTTATTACTGTTGTTATTCTTTGGAGGTTTAGGGATCTGGTCAGTTGATTTCTTTGCGTTTTCAGAAGCGGCTTCCTCGGCAGCTTTCTTTGTCTGATTCTTATTTTGCTTTGAGAAGAAGCTTTCGAAACCCTTTGGAATGTTGAAAGGTTGATCATCGTCCTTCTTCTTTGGTGCTTCCTTGTCACTCGAGTATTTGCGAACGTCTCTACGTAAAATAACGTTGGCACGTTGGAATCTTGCAAGGGCCGGGACTCTCAGAGCATTATTAGAAATAGTGGTACGGCCACTAACTTGTATGAATCTTGACAGCATATAAGTTATAAAAACAAAGAAAAAAAGGGCAATGTGCGCAGTTGACTCAATTTAAGCAGGCCAAACTAACTTACAGGTGACGTGTACACCCTTTTTTCGACTTGGTAATAAAATTTAAACATTTTTTCAAGTACCGCACCCTGACTTGCAAGACTATATCAACTTTTTTTTTTCTCTCTCTCTTCCTTCTTCAACTCCCCACTCAACCATTTACTAAACATGCTTCGTGCTTTCTCCTCTGCTGCTTGCCGTGTTGCCGCCGTCCGCTCAACTGCCCCCGCTGTTCGTCCCGCTGCCATGGGTAAAGAACAAACGATGATTTATGATTTTGCAAAAGACTCATGTTCAATTATAGGTTTGACCAAGCGTTTCTATTCTGCTGGACATGAAGACGAAAGCTTCGAATCTTTCACCGACCGTTACGTCAAGTTCTTTAACGGTGTTGAAGATCTCTTTGAACTCCAACGTGGCTTGAACAATGCATTCGCTTACGATCTTGTTCCTGCTCCTTCTGTTATCGAAGCCGCTCTTAGAGCTTCTCGTCGTGTCAACGATTTCGCCACAGCTGTTCGTGTTTTCGAAGGTCTTAAGGAAAAGGTTGAAAATGAAAGCCAATACAAGCAATACCTTGAAGAATTGGCACCTGTTAGAGAAGAATTGGGTGTTTTGACCAAGGAAGAATTAAGCCAGTAAATTGTTTTGTAATCACTTTTATTTAATGTAGCCTACATAAAAGCCATTGTTTTAAAAATGCATGACCTGATTTTTCTGTGATATGTCCTCTTTTTGTCTCTCTCTCTTGGAAAAACATGGGTGTAAACCCCGAAATGACATGAACACCATTGTTTTTTCTTCATACTGTTGCTTCTTGTTCATGATGGGAAATACTAGACCTTGATACCGAGAGTCTTGATTTATTAAGCTATCAACCCATGATTCTGAATCTATAGTCAGAATGTCTATTTTTTAATAGTATATAAAACTAAAGACACAGACGACATATCTCTTTACATAAATCTAAAGGCACGCTTTATATAAAAGAAAAAATGGTACTTCTTTAACGATTTCTATCTTGTTCAGCTATAATACCAACTATCGGTTTTGGAACCAGGAGGTGTTACCACCAAAGACCTTCGCTGCACTGTACTGAGAGGCTTGTTCGGAAGTCAAATTTTTAGCGAACGAGGCACACGCACTAGTCTAAGGACGAGCTCTAAAATTCTTGTATTCTCCATAGATAACATTTGCAGTGTTTGGACTAGCGTTACTCCATGTACTTCAACCAGCAGGCTTGATATGACTACTGATGCTGGAGTTCATGATGATGATACGAGAATATTTGTCCTAGGGACGAGCAAAAAAAAAAAAAGCGTGTTTTCAAATTGAGAAAGGGGAGAGAATGAAATGGAAGGGTCATAAGTCTTGAACAAAGGGCCAAATGGAACAGTAGCCTTGAAGGTACATTTATTAAAATAAAAGCCACCAGGGTCATTAGGAGTATCTATATCGTGAGCAGTGATAAAAGTATCTCTTTGGTATCTTGGAAACCGTAGATCTTGACATTTTTAAAATAAGCTTGAGAAGTATTCAGATGCAAGACGACATTAGTTACGCGTCCTTGTTTGAAAGTGTTTGCAATAATGGTACATTAGAGCATGACATTCTACCCGTAATGGTCAAGATAGCAGAGTCAGCAGTGCTTCCAATTTTAGAGCTAGTATCATGACCAGAAGCGAATTGCATAGCGACACTACCATTAACAGGTTTTAATATGGGCTAGATCAAGCAATGGTAAACTGTTCATTGTATATGGCTCGGCATTGTTTGGAAGAGAAGCAATGGCCTTACTAATGGACTTGAAAGTACAAGAAAAGCAAACGTCGACTGTACCTGCAAAAACCAATTGGGATGCATGTTAAAAATAAGCATTATACAAATGTAAAACTTTATATACTCAAGGGAGATTGGTATTGTAAGACAAAAAGTAAAACCTATAATAAATTTCTGTTTGAAACACGAGGCTAACTTGGATAATCTTGGTGTTATTTTACTGTTTTATTAAAAATAAATTTCAGAAAGAGGATAAAATTATGACGTATATGAAAAAAATAATTGGCGCATAT